>JAQFYT010000683.1:0-21982 GCA_034694925.1 Ceratophysella denticulata
TTTTCAAATAAATAAGGGGTTCCCGTATAATTTTCCTCAATAAAAAAAGGGCCTGGGTTGCCTGATTCTCTGCATGGGATCCGAGGCACCTCGTAGCCATTGTTACAATGCAGTTAGATTTGTTTGGAGGGAAAAGGCCGATGTCATGGGATGAGAACTGACAGGGTTTTAAAGTCACTCTGTGAAGGGAACAAAATTCAAATTGGAAGGGTCGTCGTGCTCGTCCGAGTCCACAAGTGCATGAATGAGTGAGGATATACGGGAATCAGGATAATAATACTGCCCAGTATACTTATGCTTAATGGAAAAGGAAAGGATTCACACAGGTAGACCTACGGAAGGTTTTAGCTTCAATTCCCTTCCATCATGCACTTAAATCAGTGGCCGTGTCCTGGGTTCCCTTCGAGAATCACCTGAGAAAGGCCGGACATAAATTATGTGAACAGAGCGATCGACGACGCCATTTCGACTTTTAGTTATAAGGTACATAGCTATATACTTCTCGAATGTTGCAAATTTCGTAAGTTATACAAATATTTGTTCGAACGAGTCAACTAACTTTTAAACTTCTGCTTTCGATATTTTAACTCATATTCACCGGGTAGTTACTGCCCATAACTTTCTTCGTGGTTCCTCTGGTTGATAAGCAAAATCGATTATGTTGTTGTGATAAGATTATATTCTCACATTACAATTATGCGTGACAATACCGAACAATTTATGCATCTATAAGATCATAATGGAAATTTAACTCATTAGCACAACTACTGCACCGTTTACCCGTTACTGTAGACTGTAGAATAGGAGCTTTAAGTTGAATATTCAGCTGGTTATTATTTAACGGAATATTATGTTTACTCTTGCTCTTAACAGCAGCAGTTGTGTGGCTTTAAACAAGAAACCTATTTATCTATTTTGTATATCTATGCTGGCCTAGGTTGTATATGCATGATGTGAAACAAAGAGTTTTACCGCAGCTGATGGTAGTTGTTAGCACATAAGTTATTCATTCCGAAGCTACCTCGAATTTGGTGTTCATTACAGATACAATCAATACTTTTTCTTGGCATGGAATACATTTTGGCATATTCTGAAATTGTCCGTTTAGCGGAAACAGATGTTGGTGACTTCCCTTAAATCCGGGTAAGACCCAGCGATCAGTTCCAACGTAGTTGGAAAGCTACGCCCGGGTTTCAAAGAAACCCCAGAATAGACAACAGGTGCAACAATTGGTTTTTTCTACCTTTCCTTCACCCGTGAATCCAGTCCAGTGCCTTGGCGCTGGCTAGAGAGCACAATAGCTACATAGGGTCTTCGGAGACTCGTCTCTCCTGTTGTTGATTGCATTGCTGAGGTAGGTACGAAAGACAGGCAGACAGCCTGTTGGCTTACAACTGCATTGTTGCAGTCGTCTTGGAAGGAAAAAGGTGTATAATCCCCTCTGCGAAGTGTACATCCACGCAGAGAAGTGCACTAACTACCTGGGCCATCGTAATTGTTCTCGCTCCCTATGTATATGCCCCAGTACACGGTGTGTGGATCAAGCCCGTGCATCCGTATTATTCCTATCAGTCTCAGGTGTCTCACGAACCTAAACACATTACAATGACTGTGAATTGTCCAAAGTAAAACAGGCGTTGCATGCTTTCCTGCACGAAGTCTGCAGAAATAATGTATCAATATTTTCTGTGTTTTTTGAGACCAAAAACGTGGGTCTCATTTTATTGACTCGTTTCGTTTTTATTAATCGGAAAGTTGTGATTGTGACGTAGTTCTATAGCTGTGAGTCAGTGGGATATTAAAATGTTGTTTATTTATTGGTTGACTCAGGGCTGAGTGCTCCACGGACGTACGGGAGTAGCAGCAGTAGCAGTGGTCAGCAGTGTGTGCTCACGAACAGTACTTCCAATAGTCGAGCTTCCGTGGACGTTATGAAGTGGTTCGGGAATCGGGTTCAAGCTGAAAGTAGCGGACCCACTCTGCTCAGCCTTTCTCCGCTTCGGCTCGATGATGACCCTGGAGGATCTGGAGACGGCTACGGAAGTGACCAAGTGTTCTTTCCGAATCCGAATGGTGGAAATTCCTCGCATCACCGACGGAGAACTCGCGGAAGAAGTAAGATCAATTTACATTATTTCTATTTCTATTTCGAGAACAATGGGTTTAAAACGTAAAGAATTTCGAATTCCCTGCGATCACAATACCTTACAGAGGTGCAATAACAACACTATTCATCCCAAAATGCTTTTACCCATTTATTTACTGAAATTGAATTTGAAACGTTGAATTTGTACACCTAAGTGCTGTACGCCGAAAAACTTCAATTATTTGCTGAACGTATCAGATTGATTTGCGCACTAGTATTTTTAAAACACTAACTTTACCTTGAGTTATCGGTAGGCAAATGCTAGCATCAATAAGTAGACTAGTTAACTTGTTTCGTGGTTATCAGGTGACCTCTCTTGTGTTATCAAAATTCAGTTTGTTACTCCGTAATTTTGAATCGTGTAACCTTTTTGGTGCAAGGTTTTATTAACACTTTCATTGGGAACGAGAAAGAATGGAAGGAACTACCCATAGTTTTGATTAAGACCATTAAAAGTGGAATTTTGTAATTGAAGCATCCCGAGTTTACTTGAGCATTATAAGATTAGATAATAATCGCGAGTTCACCTTCCTTTTCCTCCGCAGTCGTGGGAAGAATACCATCTTGTTCCTTCCTGCTGCAGTCTGTCAGCAAACTTACTGAAACAGTGTGGTAATGCGAAAATGTAGCTCGGACCCACGCTTGGTTACATTTCTAAAATTGTGTTCTAAATAAAAAAAAATGCATTCAATTTAGTACTTAGTATGTAAACGCAGTGAAATATTTTGAAATATTCGGAAATGCGATATCCGATAGAATTAAAAATCAAATTAATGATTTTAGGTGTTTCATTACCTTATGCATTTAAACAAATCGCTTTTCAAATATCAAAGTTAAAATATTCAAGAACAATTGTCGTAGAACTCAGAACACTACTGGCATATACTATAATGCGGTGATAATAAACACGCTCACTTTTTAAATGAAAAAGTTTGCACAACTTCCTTCATTCTTGAAAATATAATTCATTTCCAGTCTCCGTTTCGTTTGCTGCTATTACAGAGTATCTGTATTATATGTTACTTTGAGTTTGAGCTCGCTGCACTTCTGCACAATGGAGATTGGAGTGCACTCGAATAATGTTTCAACTCTGACTGAAGAAGAAGCGAAGTTGAAACACAATCCGTCTTCCATTCAAACTTTTTCCTTTTAATACCTTGGACTTGGACTAAAAGTTTCCAAATGAAGTTTTTCATTCACAAACTTCTTCACCATTTCTACTCTTCAAGAAGAACCTTTCATCAGGAAAACGGCAAAACAAGCCTTATTTAGTAGGAAAAGGTATCAGAGATCAGAACCGCGTAATTTGTCATTTTGTAGGGTCTTTGGAAGGGCATCTGTTGAATAATTAGATCACCGAATAAGGCAATTCCGTGCTCAGGTACCGCACGCTATATGTCGACTAAATTGGGCATGCATCTGTAACTTGCAATTACTAAATTGTCCATATGATGATATGATACGCTGGATTACACAACTTTTTACCTTTTGCACAGAGTAGAGATGAGTATGAGTGACAAGTGTATTTTAGCGGTCACTTGTCACTTCCAAATTCATTTTAGTCATTAGTAAATGTGAGCAATTGAATTAAAATATAATACCGCACAATGCTTCTGTATCAGGACACTGTAACAGTGGTGCAATCACATTCTATCCAATCTGACACTTTTAAAAGTGCAGGATAATTAACATAATCAACAAAGTATTTCGGTATTGCTCCGTACCGTAAATGTGTTACTAAATTGTCTCCATAATTTAATGCTGCACTCGAACCAAAATGCCAACTTTAGCAACAAAATGTATATATGTTTGAAATGACCAACTTCATGCACATTATGATTCTTAATGTCACACTTTTCAAGTCAAATAATTAAGCCAATAATTACTATTAGCTATATAATATTCTTAGGGTGAATGTACTTCATTGCTCGCAGTTTGAATACAGTAGCAAGCAAGTTTCATTTGTAATGAAAATAATAAAAAATAGGCATTTTTTGCTTAGGGTAGTAAAATTATACGTCATTATACTTCAGGCTTATAAATATCTCTAAAAGTTTGTAATTCATAATCCATAAATTCCAACACTCAACTCCTGTTGCAAATGCAGATTAGTTTGATTAATGATTATACACGTTACAAACATTCATCTAAAGATGAGTGCCGCAAGAAAGATAAATATGAACATTTACATGTTATTATGAATTACGGTACGAGTAGAATACGTTGCCGACAGAATCACATTGCATTTGTTGGCACTGGAGAAACAAAGCATTTTAACGCCAAGTTACACAAACATCAAACCCAGTATTTTCCGTATTTGCATAAGTTTCAAATTAGGAGGATGAGAATAGAGCACAATGGGTTCTCGGCGTCTACTCAGAATAGAACAATAATAGAATTACTGGGGTTGAATACCAAGTTCTCTCCATTTGCATTATTTATTATTAGCCTTGAGGGATTGAATACCAAATACCTGTATACTGAGTCCCTCAACTTCCTACAATCAGGGAAAACCTTAGTTGATGATTCCGAGTGAGTGTCACTCACCTGTCAACGTCAACCCAGGTTCCTGGCCCTTAACTATGTCTACACATTTGGTCAGGGAAATGCTAGAGCTCACGAGCCCAAATGCAAGAAATGTGTTTTACGAGTTCCTCGTAGTTCATATCTTATCCTCTTATTATGTATTGTCATATTTGAGGTTCTCTGAACATTGGACAACCCTCTAACATTAAATTGACACTTAAAAGCCTTGCCAGTAATTCACCGTATTTTAAAAGTATCGGGTTTACTTGGTGGATCGCCTGTATTTTCAACCGAAACGCCATTTCGATATTTACTGTTTGTACCACAATACGTGAAATCAAATTAGAATTACTACGAAATGACACTTGGGCTGTAGTAGTAACGACTTGAGTTTTCATGCGGAGTTGCTGCCGTAGGACCAGAAATGAAATCAGAATTCAATTATGGTTCCCTTGTCATGTCACACTCAGGTAGACAATAACTCACGGAATACAAATCAGGGACTACAGATAAGTTGCCATGTTGAAGGATTTTTTTTTGAAAAGTTCTCGCAATTATCTATCCTGGGCTACCATGTAGTTAGTAGCTACATAGCTGAGAAGTTAACAAGGCTCTTCTGACTTCTGACTGACGAGGAAGCTTGTAAGTGAGCGGAATACCAATTTTCCTATTTAAAGTTGACGATGACGATAATAGGAATCAGGAATGGTGCTGTTCTGTAGTAGTACTCCGGCGGTCACACATGGCATTCGTCACGTTGTTGCAAGAGAAAATTAACCTCGTCTAAGAATGCCCTTTCAGCAATGGACTTTATTGACTCGAATTTATAATAAGTATTCATAGTGGAATTCACACACGCCTCTGTCAGTCTGTGGAAATAAATTAAATTAGGTACTATGCTAACAAGTGTCAAGTTATTTGGTTGGCAGGCTTTGGTTACAATGAGAAGTTTTTTGACAAATTGCAGTGATTCAGGTCGTTGTGTAAATACTTCTGATGAATAGTTTCGGCATGCATGTAATTAAATAGACAACTTGTTTCAACGAACCGGATTAAAAGTTGGATCCAGGCCAAATTTGCAAAAATAGCCTGAAATTAATTGTTGCCTAGCCTAGACTCATATTCAAATACCAGTTTCATTGTAAGGATGTCATTGGTCATTGTTAATGCAGTATATTTTAGCTGAATTCTGCACGTGGTATGACATCGAAACATTGACAAATTACAATGCACAGTACAGTGGGTAATTTATTAATTTAAAACTAACAGTTAGACAAAGTTTGCAACAGTGGACGTGGACGCAAACCAGACAAGCCTCCGCTACTGTCTAAAATAAATAACACGCCACGCCAGCCAGCCTCAAGGAAAACTAGTCTTGGCTTGATTTGAGTTGGGCAGAAAGATCAATTATCCCGTGCTGGCTTTGCCCTGTCGGAGTGCGAAAAATTGGGCTACCTAAAGATATTTACTAATTTAATTGGCTAACGGCAAACAACAAAATAACAAGATAGATTGAAGTTGGGACTGAAATGAACTGATTTTGCTCGCTCTCCTTGTCCTGTCAATTGAACTAAATCAGTAAATAGAAGTAGAGTAAATTGCTTCGCGTTCATGTTGAGCTCTATATAAAATAATAATTTCATGGACTTACCGCTGTTTCGTTTCGCATTACGTCTGTAGTGTAATTTGAATTTACCATGGTGTACTAGGTACTTACATGTAAGATTCAATTCGAAATGCTAGTTACTTTAGGTACACTGATCTGAATTGGACTGCCTAGTGCCTACTTGAAACTTTTGCGTCAGCATTCCTTAGAACTAATCATATATTCAATTGCAAAATACTGTTGACGTTAACTGTGTATAGTTTTTTGTTGAATTGAAATTTGAAGTGGACAGTCGACAGCCAGACTAATGAGTAAACGTTGTATTGTCTTAGATTTGGAATTACGAGATCTAACTTATTCGATACGGTTATTTATGCAAATCGTTTGAGGTATGAAGTTTTGCTTTGTAGAAACAGTTTATATTGGCATTTCGAAATCTGAAATACACTGTTATCCTTCAGAAACTGCAGATGAAGTAAAATGTAACCGATCGTAAGAAACCCGCCGTGATATAAATTAGCAATTAATTACACTTAATCGATTTGGGAGTATAATACATCGCTACGTAAAATTTTACATGTTTATTGAAGCAAATTTCTCTCGATTCGAATTCCGCACTATTACCAGATTTATACATTTTTCAGTGCCTGCCTGAATTTGCTTCCCCGCTTGAAGTACGAGTATCTTTAAATTCGATGTACCATAAGAAACATAAGAAGTAAATTCTTGCATTTAATGTGGCACAAAAAATTAAATACCTACTGGATTTGTTTCCGAGGCAGATGACGAATAACGGGGGACAACAATACCTGTATGAGTAGAAGCTGATTAAAGCTAAGAAATGGAAAAATAGGCCATGACCGTCATCAGCTTCTTTATGACATGTGACATATTCGTTTTTCTAAGCCAGTTTTTGCTCATTCTGACGAGCAGTAGGTGTAGCCGTAATTTGAAGCAGAATTTTTCTGAGTATGTATTTAACTAAATTTTAATTTTGTTCCTTTCAGTAGTTGTTCTAGATTACAAAGGATTATTGTAACAATCAGCCTCAATCTCTCTCACCCAGTGTTGTACTTTTAATACATGAGTTGATATTAATCAGAGTAACATTCACTTCAAACACATGGTAGAATGTAGAACCATAATAATCGGCTCTATGCTCCAAAACACAGGGACAAATAGGAATTACGATTATTACCTTAAACCTCTTTTCGTCTAATGTTCCATTTGAAGACCTGACGTGCAAGTACAAGTGTTTGGGTTGGCTGAACACACTTCCTTTGATGACTTTCTTATGAATCTCATACATTGCCAAAAATAGCTTTGACATTAATTTTTTTCGTTAAAATTTTGAACATGTCATCAGAAATATTGCGTGCAACGTGGAACTAAAAACCGCGTCATGAACCTTGTATTTTATGAATATATTTACATACAAAAATGCTTAATTGATAGTTTGTGTTGTTTATTTATGTCCTTTACAACGGTGAGAATTCAAGGCATGGGAAAATGCGTTTACTTAGTTTCCTTAGTACATTCTCGTAGTGGTATACCGTGGTGTCAGAACGAACGTGAATATATGCATAGTTAATTGTTTTGCTAATACCTGTAATTCGAAGAAACGATATTTTCTGCAAAGTGCAAACTATTATTTATCCCAAACGAAAGGAAGTGCGAAATTTAGGAAGATACCCATCTTCAAATTACTGTGACGGAATACCTAGGTATCCTAGTCAATTTGGAGGAGGAAATGGAGACTTTACGGCACTTCCTGAGTTCACGCGTTGTTGCTGTTCCCAACATGAAAATAGGTACCTACATAATATCGTTAATTTTAAGTGAATAGTTTATACCATTAGCTGAAATGAGTATGTATTTTTTTCTTAATTAAATACTAATTTATGGAATAGTATGGATGGAGTTTCATAAAAATGAGCAATCTTTTTATTGTAGATCAATTTGGCCAAATTTTTGGAATACATAGTGCTTCCAATTCAAATAAACAATTAACCATGTGGAAGTATGTATTATCAATTGCGTCTTGCAACGCACTGGTTATTGATTTGCTATTGGTGTGGATAGACGGAACAGAAATATGGGACTTTAAAGAGCTGGAATTTGGTTGTCGAGCAGACCGAACTGCGACTGTGATTCACAGAATCCTCTAAAATTGCAAATTGCAGTTGGTTCACAGGAGACGAAGTAGTTGCTGCATAAGGTATATCTCGGGCAATCGCTCGCTTTCAGAGCTGGCAAGTTTCCGCAAGGCGATCCGATTTTACCGACACATCCAGTCTCGTTGACAAATGTTAGATTCGGATCAAAGCAAGCACAGACACCATTAATACAAGCCAGTCCTTCGTTGATATTACAATCTCCTTTGTTACATCTTGCCTGGAATGACTTTATGCACTGGCGAGTCCAAGATTTTGAGTACCCAGCAACACATTTGCAGGTTCCAAAAACACATGCAGCATTTGTCGTACAGGACGAAGCTGAACTGCACGGCGTTTCAGGAAGTCCACGGCATCTGCTCGAATTCTTCTCGAAGTCAGTCTGAGCATAGATTTGGTTAGCTGGAGCCGGACAATTACAGAGTCCATCGATGCATTCAAGGTCAGGTTCACAGTCTTGCGAATATGCGCAACTTCCCGCGTGTTTAGCGTGACAAATTCCATCATCCATCCTGGTATATCCACGCTGGCACATGCAGGCCATCTTTACTCCTTCTCCCTCATGCTTGCACTCCGAATTCCGAACACACCATGGCGAGGTGAACCTGACACAGGGTTTACCAGCCGGAAGTCGACAATTCTCATTATCCCAGACAAGGTCTCCTCTGCAGCCGCAAACAGTATTGTTTAGACATTCCAGTCCATTCAAACAGATTACATTCTCACCATCACAAGAGTCTCCTATATGTCCAGCACGAAGGCACTTCGTAAAGTGCGAATTAGATGTAAACCCATCCTTACACTTGCAAGCGTACATAGATATTTCTTCATACAGAAGTCCACAGATAGAATTTTCGGGACATGCAGTTTCATCTAGTGTTTTGGTAGGGTCACAGGGTGAGTCTACGACTCTTATGCATTTGTTACGTGATAGAGCATTCTGATAATATACGGTACCATGCTCTCGCATTTCACAGTTCGTAGAAGAATAGCAGAATGAGTCCTGCTCATCCCAAACAGCCCTTGGATGACACTGACAGGTTCCATTCAGACACATTAACGCTGCATGGCTGGAACAAGGATTCGAAGCGTCGCAGGAATCGGAGTAGGTCTTAGCTGGAACACAGCGTCTATATCCCGCAGAAGGAGTGAAGCCATTTATGCACTCACAAGCCTTTAACTCATAATTCCGCCAAAATAAGACAATTTTACTGTTAGGAGGACACTCTGCGGTGCTGTTGTCCTCAACTTCACTTAAGAAACCTTTGCCTCCACCCCGAAGACGAAAATACAATTTCTGGTCGATTTTGTCAAAATATGTGTTACTAATTTTTTCGTATCTGTCGTCGTCTCCGTTTTCGGTTGTCGTTTCATTCGCACCATTGCTACTGCTTGAAGTAGCCAAAATTATGTAAACCACAATTAGAAGATGAAAATTCATTTTGGAATTATGTTGTTTTGTTTTGCAGGTTTGTAATTTTTTCGCTCTTGGACGCAGAGTTTAATGGACAATGACTATAATTTACATTCTTCTGTAGTATTTATAAAACACAGAGGTCAATTTAATTCAAATGCAATTTCGAGTATCATTACCTTACTATCACCGAACTCATTAGTCATTAGGTATGGGCGGCCTTAATTACAAGCATGGTTGTGGATAAATTAGTCTTAACTACCTTCAATTGCCTTGAATTCACGAAGTACAAGAAAAACTGATTAGTAAATAGGAATTTAAAAGTAAGCATGATATACGACAATTCAAGCTAGGGTAGGGTTAATAAAACGAAGCAATTCACAACATATATTTCTGATACACAAACTGAATTGATAATCCCTGATATCTCTAATTCATTTTGGTAGTTATTACTATATTTTGGTAAATCTAACCCAATCTGGAACTGTAATTTATCAAAAGCATATCTCCGACCCATGAATAACAATAAGGGAAGCGCATCTTAAACGCGCCCTTGTGCTGTGTAAGGATATGTCCAAAAGAGAAATGCAATATTTGTATGTTTTAAGGTCTGAAAATTCCGCGCTGAAAAAATGTCATCAGGTCGCGCATCATTAAGAAAGTTGGAGAAGAAAGAAGTGCTTTGATTTGGGTTTCCATTTCCAGCTCCGACGGAAATAATTTTAATCTGAATTGCGGCAATGGAATACAACTCAGAAAAAGATCGTGAATTCATTCGTCTGTATCATTTCTCCTGTTACACATGCAAATGAACTCATGAAAACCAAGTCATGTTCAGCTTGGCTGACGTTCAAGATGCACGCCTTTTACTCACTCCCAGAGTCTGAATCAAAATAGTCCATGGTTCGTGAATTTAGTTTGACCAAACCCTTTTTCCTGTGCTCTTGGGATGAGCTCATTGAGAAAAGGAAGTTATTTACTTCGTGGTTCCCATCCTAGGTAGTACTTAAGATACGTATGTAGGTACTATACTGTAATCTCGACACGAATATAGGGTTGGCTCTTTGCTCAGGATTAGTACAATTTTTCATAGGTAACGATTGTAGCATGGACACGGCGTTGATGAGACTGACGCGTCTTCCATTCATCATTTTCTTACAGGTACATGCAGCTGCACAGTACGTACGCATGTGTTTTACTCATGATTTATTCTTTGTTCTCCCAGGTATGTCGCCATGGTTGAGAAGAAAACTTCGCCAAGATTCGATTGAAGAAGAACAATCATCCCAGCCGCCGCGGGATGACAAGCACCATGGTTCTCCGTACAATCCCCACATGGGCCTGCCTTCAGCCCGCCACATGTCCTATTCAGGCAGAGTCCGGCGTTGGTCTCCACAGCGTGTACCGGGCTCTGTCCCAGCATCCGTCCCGTACCACCCGCAGGGTCCGCACATCCTGAATGGTGGACACACTTATTCCTCCTTTGGGCAATCCCCAAGACGAACCCCGCTTCCCCAACTGAACGCCCAAGGCGAGTCTGATCTAACGTTCAGCAAGCGCTACCGAAACGAGAGGACGCTGTCCATGCCAAATGACCCTTATGACATAACTGGATTCGAAAGCCAGAAGGTGCGTGGTGGTCAGAGAGGCTCGTTTTCCAGGCCCGCCGGACCCAACTCTGTGATCATGAGCCTGAGTTGGAATAACAAAGCGGCTGTGAAGGGTTTGAGTGAGTTCCAACCCGCTAAAGGCTACAGGAAAAGCACGAGTGTCAATTTTGCCCTGTCAAGTTTCGGTGAGGACGGTCCGCAAGGACATTCCAGGAGATCAAGTGTGGATGAGAGTCAACTCAGGGCCAGGGCTCCGTACAATAATTCTCCTGCTTCCCTTAGCGAATATGATAGCTACCACCTGGATGATTCGGTAGAGCATGACCTTGACCTCAGCTTCGGGTCAAGAAGGTCCCGCAAGGAATCCGGTGATACCCAGTCCGCAGTTCTGTCCACGCGCTCGAGTCGGGAAAGCAGTCCATGTCTCAAGCGAATCAATCGACACGGTACAGTGTCCGTGGACAGTGGAAGTCCCAAAGTTCTCGGTCTTCCGCCTCTTCCCCTCAAACCTGTAAAAGGAAATAACTCCGAGGACAGGTCTTCGTATGAGCAACTCAAAACGAAACTGAAAGAAGTGTCGGATAAATGCTTCAACTCGAGTGCAAATAAGTCGAAGGTCAAAATGACGCCGTCTAAGCTGAAGCTATTCTCCAGATTCTACAAACAGGAGTCCAAGGACCCTGTACCCCTCTCGCCTTCTGGGCGGAAGGTCAGGAGCTTCTCGTTTGGTGGAATTCCACAATCACCCGAACCCGTTGCACAGGAAGAGGAACTGGAGGAAGAAGACTCCGCGGCTAATTTCGAGCTTCGTGTAAACCCGCTCTACGTTGACGAGCCGGTGAGCCCGTCTGACCTCCCCGATCACGTCATAATGGGCATGAACCTGGATGACTTCAAGGCCTATCACCATCAAGCGAACAAAGCAGGGAGCAGCGGGAGCAACAACTCGGACGGTGACAGTGGGATCGTGAACGAAACACTAGACAATTCGCTGTACCTGGATTCCGATCCGTCTTGTAGTAACGGCGGACCCAAATCGAATTTGAGCGGTGGAGACCGTTGGGAGTCAGGGTCATGGATGAGTCGACCTGGGACACCGAGTCGGAAGGCGGTTCCGTCTCATTCCTCAACCAGTTCCAACAATCCCAGTCTCCAGCTCCAGGGAGAATACAGGCTGGTCAGGGTCAGGAAGTTTCCACCATTTCCACATCCCATGATTCGAGCCAAGTCCGTGTTTAACAATATGAACTGCTCAGTTTCCCCGTCTTCGACCCTCGAACTGGGAATCACCTTGGACAAGAACTTGGATGAGGCCTCGGCTTGCGGTTACCTCATCAGGGATGTCCATCCAGATTCTTCCATTGCCAGGTGAGCATAGTTAGGAAATAGAAACTGATTTAAACCCAAATCGTGTAATAACATTTTAAACCAAAACATCTCAAGTATCTCACACAGGTATATCGATAATCGATCAATAACAAATCCATTTTAAGGAAGTGTGCGTAGGCGACATTGCACGTATTTATGCAAATGAGCCCTAAACCTCAGTCTTGGAATATTGAATAATGAAAACGAGTCTCTAAACAGAAACAGACGTGACCTCGTCGTCGATCCATAAATTGAAATGTATCACATCATACCTCATCTCGTCTCTTCTTCCGCCTCCCTGCGTCGGAACGGAGTTAATTGGCCTTGCTCCTCTATATTTAGAATCAGGATCAGGACTGAAGTCAATTGTTCTTCACTCTCTGGTCTGTGTGGAGCCAGGCAAGGTAGGGACAGGTTGTGGTTTGATAATAATATCTACATATGCTACATAGTCATATCATAGCAATGCATGTGGTCTGACTCTGGTCAGCTTCGTTTCGGCTTCGTTACATGCTAAAAATATTATTTCGAAGGGACGCATGAAGGAATGTGGACCTGACAGACTGGAGACAGGAGTAACTACTGGTTCCTTCAATAAATCCATATTCCAAATCTGTTCAGGCCTTCGAGTAACTATAGACACCAAACAGGTTCCGGTTCCAGTGCACTTAAGCAGGCATTCCAGATGGGCTCTGTAAAAGGAATTCAAAAATTTAAGGGGCATACGTCGACCGGTTGAAAGCACCATCATACAGAGGGCTTCTACCATCTATCTCACCGGATTATTGATGTCACGTCCGTGCAATGCTATAAGGCTCAATAATTAAGCTGAATCCATTTACCCAGCAAAGAATTCCCATGAAATATCATAGAATTTGTTTCAGGTGAAATAATTAGTTGAGTGGTTTACAAAACATTTTATTTTGACGCCTATGTACCTGTTCCTGGAACCATGGAGTGAGGTATTCTAGAAGATTCCCTTGACAGTACACGGTTGTCCAGTCCAAGAGTTTAGCTTAAATAGTGACTTCCACAATTAAATCCATTAAAAAATCTAATTTTACGATCCAAGCCCAGTCCAATTTTGAAAGAATTCTAACTTCGTGAGTCGATTTACGATACGGGTTCAAATTAAGACTTATTAAAATTTATTCTCGGCTATAAAATTTACATTCTCGGTCCAGTTTTCCCTTTTATTGCACTTGCATCTCACCTGAAATACTCTTCGTGACTGTAATGATAGTAATTATGAGTATCCATATCAAATTACTGGACTGTGGAATTCACTATGCATGCCTTTAAGTAACGGGAATCTTGTTGTCACTTTCAGACTTTAAAAAACCAATTCCAGAATTTGCTATGATTTACATCTTATATTTACCATCTATTGTAATTGTACTCTTGTTTCATATTCCTGTATCTACCTAGGTATAGAATAGTAGAGTACAACCAAGTACAACCAAAAAATGCCTATCTATCATCCACCGATACATTTAGGTAATGTACATAGAAAGGTCTCTAACATATCAGCATTTTCGTCATTTTGACGATAAAGTAAAAAGTTTTGTGCTGGTATTTATTTCGATATTCTCCACGAGAAAGCTTTACACTAGACTTTCTTTCAGCTTTATACATCTTTAAACTATATACAATGCCTATACGAACTTCTCAGCCGTTGGCAAGTAAGATTGAATCAGCAAGAAAGTTTTTAAGAATTTTATCCTCCAAATAAAGTGTATTTCAGTCCAAACTTAGTAAGTATCGACAGTAGACAACCTACAACCTATGCAACTGCAATTTTTCATTTTTTATATTCGTTATACGTTTCTGTAAGCTCAAATTTTCGGAAGCTCTAAAACGTTTCATATACAAATCTTACCCCGCTTGCTTAGAACAAATGGAATTTGAATTTGCTCAAGTAGTGTTAAAATTGTATCTTAGATTTTTAAAAACGAAGCTGGACTCAAATTCGGTAAATACATATTTTCAATTTCAACTTTAAATTCCAGAACGCCAAACTGGAAGGAATGAAATATGTATTCCACTCAAGATATCTTCCGTAACCCGTAATTCCCATAGACGCAATAATTCCTGACTAATCGTGGCCATTGACTACGGCGGGTCGACAGACCCAGCCAAAGTCAAAATCATTTCCCACAATTATATTATTGGTTTATGAACCGAGAGGGATAGGAAATGTAAGCATTATTTTAGATGAAAATCCAGACATTGAAGAGGTCGAAACGGGACCTGGCTCCACGTTTTATATGTCACCGTCTCGTCAATGTCATGTCATATACATGAATGGGAAAATACTATTATGGCAGTATCATGTTTCCGCCCCTGCATATCCAACCATTTCAGCTATACGACATAATTCCATGTCAATGTCAACTCGTTTTCATCCGCATTTCGGTGCTGTAGGCTAAAGCTCTCCGCAAATCAAGTCATTCATATCTGCTCCCAGCCAGGAACTTTACAGCAGCTCAGAGAAAGCTATTCGAGAAAACATGAAGCTGAACTTTAACTCTTAGCGTTTTTACCGTTCTCTATGCTTATTTCGAGAGGCATTCTATTTCCGGACCCGTAAATCTGGCTTCAGAGGAATCGTTTTACGGAAGATGAATGGAATGCCTTGAATGAGATGCCCTGTCGTTCATTTTGATTATAATAACCTAATTTGGTCATAAATGAATTCAGTCAGATGAATTAGATTGTTGGTTCAGATTCTTATTAAAATCTAGACCATAATAAACCGTATTAGCCAAAAATTGTGAAACCAAAAACCCGCTAAACACTTTGTCGCAGTTAAAATTGAAGTATTTGAAGTTGTTTATTCGAATTGACTCAAACTCCAATTCTGGAGTATTGGTTAATTATGGTTAAAAACATTGCATTTACAAATTCACAGCTAATACCAAGCTTCTAACAGATTCGACCTACAATATAAGCATCAGTCGAGTACAGGCATTTTATATGTACATTTTTTTACCGTTACTGTTAATCAACGATTTACCTATTTCGTGACATCCTTATTATCAAAAATTGCTCGGATGGACTACCAACCAACTCGTTCGAACTTTTGGGAAGGAATGATAAATATTATGGCGAAAGAACAGTTAACAATAAATGCCTTGCATAACTTGTAATTTAATAGTAAGTGTCCATAAATTCATCGAAACCATTCCCAGCCTTAACCGGAGTGGCCGCTCGGCAGGGTAGTCCACCAAAACTTTGAAACACTTGCTCATTTGAGCCAAGTATCGTATCATTACCATTCCGCCGCATTATTGGACTCCATTGAGCCAAGATGCACAATAGTGCCGACTCCCTGTCTAATGACTCCATTATAACACAATCACCCATCTCTCCCCAAATTAAAGCCCGAGAACTATTATTATGATTACCTTTCCTTTGGACTCCCTTTATTAGTTCATTCAACACTCAAACAAACTTACGTAATTTCTCAACCAATCCCATACAACTCACTCCAAACTGAGCGTGTTTGATTACTTTCCTCAACCCTATTGTTGCTCATCTGAACGCACCCTCAATCCCACATCGTGTAACTTAAATACAAAATATCACATTGTTTTGCCTTGCACAATTCCACGTTCCCCATTTGCATAGTGCGAAAATTTCGAATGAATTTGCACCTATAATATTAATTTATGCTACGCCGGGTTAAATTATTTGGCAGCGCCATAAACAGAAATAAAATTAGTCGAAGTGCGAATTTTCCATGGCGAAGCGTCCTAGAACTCCAAATTTGAATTGAAATTGGGAGCGCTGGGCTCAATGAAATTAGCCTTGTATTGTATTCCAGTGCAATGGCTTCACTCGACAAATTGCAGGTTGAACTACCTCAGACAGATTGTTCATTATGTAATGACAAGAGCATGCAGCGACTACCTATGCATTTTTTGCACATCATTGTGGAATAGATTCATGTGTACTAAATTCACGTACTTTTCTAATTATTTCAGCCAAGGGGAACTTCAGGTTGGAGACGAGATCATAAGCGTGAACGGGAAGTTCGTGCGTGGCCTGAGTGCGTCTGAAGTGGCGACGCAGTTGAAGAGCGTATTCAAGCGTGACATGGACCTGGTCATTCTCCGTCCACCAGCGGCCTTGTCCTCCGTGGGTGGGTCGGGGTCAGGCTCCGTGCGGTCATCATCCTCTGCTTCATCTACATCTTCCTCCATTGTCCACGACGCCTCCAACAAAACCATCATCAAGATTTCCTACGATGATGAGGCTAATGAGGAAGTTCCATTGGGCCCAAGGACACGGAGCAATCGGCGAATTGCCTTTTCCGCAGACCAGACCGAGGAACATGATGAGGACGAGGTGGACAGCACGGCAGTCCCACGCTCGGCCTACTACCGTCCGTCCACGCCTAGTCAGTCCATGAGCTCCGCGGCGGCGGAAATCAATTCGGCTCGCCGGAAGTTTGTCATCAGTTTGATGGAATCCGCCTCAAACACGGCCAGCCTCGACCTGGACGTCCAGAAGGAGGTGAAGGAGAAGGACGATTCTCCGTCCTTCTGTACCCTCCCGCGCCGACCCAAGTCCACGCTCTTGACCACGCTCACGGTCGTTTACGAGAAGGGAGGTGGGAACAAACCGCTAGGGTTCACGGTCGTGGGCGGAAAGGACTCACCTAAGGGTGACATGGGCATCTTTGTCAAGAGCATTCTACAAAATGGTCAGGCCCTTGATGATGGACGGCTCCAAGAAGGTGAGAAAATATTATATGACGGGTATTCCCTTGTTGACAAGAGAGGAGTGTTTTTCCACCATTGGCGTCGGGTCGAGTTCGGGTTGTCTGCTCTTTGTCCTTTTTGGGTCGACATCCAGATTTTTCTAAATTAAATGGTTGCGTTTTGTTGGTGGAAGAGAAGAGCTTCTGAAAACGGTGTGAACCGCCTTGCCGGCGATGACAGTTCGGCGTAGACTATATACCCACTGATTTATTTATGAAAAATCATTGTGACTTGGGTCTGATCATCAATGTTTCTACTACGTCCAGGTACCTAAATAATGTTTATTGGGATAACGATTTCAAAATAGTACGCGGATTCATTGAAAGCAATACATTTCCAGAAGGCATATATTTATGTTATTTGCTAGTATGTATACCGTATCTGATATGGTCTATGTATAAATCCAGGCGTCATTTTCATAAAAACTTGGCACAATAGGACACCGCCTAAAGATTGAGCCTCAAAATGAGGCCGACGACGCTCATCCCGGTAAATGAAGTTAATAAAAATAAAGTGTGCTCGCTGGCTTGTCTCCGTTCGCATTACTACAATTGTCTGGAGTCTGGGACAAAGCAATAGACAGGGGAAAGCGAGGTATAGGACCCTCCTTTCTTCCACCGTGTCGTCCCTTCCGGTAGCCATAAAGACCCTTATTATTATTGCTATTTATACAGAGCAATAAATAATGGTCAGTGGACAGGTTTCCTTTCCTTATTCCTCTTCGCTTCGCACTAGTGCTGCTCCACTAAATCAATATTTGTGGTCAATTCCCAGAGAGAAATGCAACATGAAACACTGGAAGATGTATTACCCACAATGGTGTACCAATCTCAGATGCATACAAAGTACAAGTGTATTCGTTTGAGTTGAGACTCTGTGAATTGAATTCTAGTGCACCTTGCACCTCTGGTTTTATCCGATTTCCACGGTTTACGGGGTGCATAGAATTTACGGGTTTTGTAGTAAGATCAATGTATTGACGAATGTCAATATAATAGCGTTCTTGGTCGATATAAGACGTACAATATAAGGTAAATAGTACGGACGTTTTGAGAGCATTGACGCTAATATTGAATTTTATTTGATTTACAGGAGATGAAGTGCTGGCCATTAATGGAGAATCTGTGGATGGACTTACGCACTTAGAAGCTGTAACTCTATTTAAGAAAGTCAAGCGTGGTCCTGTCGTGCTCACTGTCAACCGAAGAGCCAAAAAATTTAAAGATAGAACACTCAAGTCCCAATCCTGTGACAATCTAATTGAAGCCTAGAAAAGACACTTTTATATGGTCTTAGGACTATTGTACTTGGAAAAGCTTTCTCAATAAGTTTATAGTATGTTGGTGTAGAATTAGTAATCCTAGTACCTACGTAGCGTTTTACTTATATATTCTTCATTTTCCTTAATATTTTGTATTTGACCAGCTATTTATATCCTGTGTTCATTGTCTCTTGCCATTGTTTTTATAGATACCAGCAGGATTTTAAAGTTAAAAGACAATCTATAGTCACAAATTGCACTGTTTTTTAAGTGTGGAGATGACCAAATAACTTCCTATTTCTATGATAGGTTAGACTGTAGCTCGTAGTACAATGATTTATGTAGTTAATCGCTCGCCATATGCGAATTGGTTAACTTTAGATTAGAGACTCGATAGGGAATTCACTATAAACGTGTGGTGTGTAGTTTAACTACTGAATATAAATCCAGTTATTTTGCCGAATTTTACTCACTATATTAAACATTCCGGAAATTCAAACCGATTTGAATTGTAAAACCCAAACAGCTTTAAAATGTTTTGTTTAAGTTACATTCAATAATAGTTTAATAGTTTAACGCAATAGAAGTTGTCAAAATGTAGCGTACCTATGTATAAGATACATATACCCAGATTGTTTTGCATATCTACAAAAGTTCAGAATATTATGTGTGTCTTTGTCGGCAAGCACCTTCCATTTCGTGTATTAAATGAACAAGCTTCCATCCAAATAAATGAACAAAATTTTAGCTACAAGATGTTTAAATATCATGTGCCTACGTCATATTTCTTAGTAAGCCATCGTATACCTACAATTAGATCTCAACGTTTCGTGACATACAACTAGGAAACTAGTAAATGATAATTTATATTATCTGAAAGCAGAAACGGTTTCATGTGATGCAGCATAATGTAATCTGCTGACTTCCCAGGAGCAGTCTGAAATAGGCCCGCTTGTGACCCAAGCAGGTGAGTTACCTCACTCCTACATACATTCATGGGTACCTGACAGACTCGCTAATTTCATATTGAATTCTTGCTATTACTTGTTTGATTTTCAGCAGTGTATCAGCCCATCAACTTTTTGGATAACACTTTTACCCATTTTTTAAATTAGACCAGTTCACAAGCTTGTGTCTTTGCTAAATGCTCTTTCTTATTAAATAACCCGCCATTTAAATCGTCCATCAGAGAAATGCCTATCAGTAAATGATATTTACCATTATTTCAACCCATTTAGACCTAACGTATGGGCTTAAATTAAATTGAAATTTAGCTAATTTAACAAGTCTGGATAAAACCGATCAAGAAGATGACAAAATTAGACAATACTTTCTGAACCAACGGTATTTAACTTAATTATTAATCAACACCCTAGAGCTCCGAATTTTGATGATTTTTAACTACAACTATAAGTGGTTTGTCCTTGGACGCGGACATTGAATTGTGTTCATTCTCCCGGTATTCTGTCTTGTATAGGAATGGGGGTAGCCAAATCCAAGACCGTGAAACCTGTTTTACTTGCAAAGAAATAGACAATGATGTAAGCATTCATTCTCCAGTATATAAAAAATAAAAACTGAATGATTGCCTGAGGCATCTTCTCATCACATCTCTTATTCAGACGAGCACTTGCTGTAACAAGACAAAAATTCATCAATCCGTAAACTCTCTTCAAAGTTCTTCTCTGCTAAATTGCATTGTTGTGCTCACTCTCTGTAGTTTCGCCTCAGTTGTCGCACACTGACTTGTAGATTTGTAATGTAGGTACCTATCAAAAAACTTTCGCGAGTGCAGGTAGATAGCTACGCTAGGTTAATTGCTGGTAAAAATCTAATCCTGACCGTCAAAGTGAGATCTATTCTTAGTTTATCACTGGTAGGAGAATTGCAAGGTCGTTATCGATATTATTGGCCTCAGATTCTTCTATACTGTTTTCGAAACAGGTAAGTTTCACACAATAGCTGTATGTCATTTCGATTTAAGTTCGAGCCGATTAAATTCCCACTTAATTCATTGAGAATAATTGTTCTTGACTTAGTGCTAACTTAGCTTTTATGATTATGGTACTCTGTAATCGTAGGATTCAATTATAGCTCTGCGCACATTTTTCTACCTCTTCTTTAATTGTATTTTAAATTACTTCTTAATATTAACGCTTGTCAGAAATTACAAATCTGACGTTCTATCTAGACACGTAACTGCCTATAAGAAGGCGGATATTGTTATTTGTATCCAGCTGGATAGATCCAGCTCTTAATGATTTAACTCGTTAAATTTGGAGATACTGCGAATCACCTTAAAATAAGTAATACGTATAACAGGCTGGAAACAAGCTGCAAGCGCTGTAATTAGCATTCCACGTTTCGTCCTTGATTTTAATTCTACCTATACATATACATACTCCGTACATATTTAAAGTCATTTAGTATTTTTAAAAAAAATTATTGATTTAGAAATATCTAGGGGCAGACAAAATTTAAAAAAAAATCACCCTTAAGGTGGATTGACAAATCCGCCAGGCCTAAAACACGTGAAAGGATTCAGTCTCCCAATCACCCAAGGTTTACAAGTTGGCACCCATGTGACAACTCCTGGAATCCACATCCATACGAATAGACAACTAGCGTAGCCAATTTGCGGCACGAGCCGATCCCTTTTTATTGTAATAGGTAATCATTGTTATAATAACTCCTAAACTCTCCCAATAATAAATCGGAAAATGACCCAATAAAAGTGAAAAGTTAAAAAAAAAGAGAATAGGACACCAAATGAAGGAATGTGAAATGAAATTTCCTTTAATGTGGTGTATATGTCATTGTACGATTTTCGGAAGTACGAGAAACCCAATGATTATATAATATATATATATAGTTTATATAATATAATAAAATAATAATAATAATTAAGTTAACCAAAATACAACAACAATGATTTAGGAAATATAAAGCGTTTAATTTTTGTTTGTCGCTTTGACTGTCAAATCACCTTTCGGTCTACTATATGGGTGGTTTTGAATCGGCGAAGGCAGGTATCCAGGTCAGGACGAGGTCGTGTCAAATCCAAAGCCCAGGTAACCGTGGTGTCGAGTGCAACCAACAAGTCACGTCACA
>JAQFYT010000684.1:0-21978 GCA_034694925.1 Ceratophysella denticulata
TGGGGAGTGGAAATTGCTCAGATGCAAGGACGAAGTACGTGAAAGCCGAGATCCAATTGTAAGATTTACTGTCTAGTTGCGCCGGTCTCTGCCTCATATGCGAATTTGCGAAGAACACATGTACATACACAGCCGGCGCGACATGTTTTATGGGGCCGGATTTGGTCAATCTAACCTAACCCAACCTAATATAATAACATATTTTGGAACCTTGTAAAGCCTATTTTCATGGTAGATTTTCTTTTGTTTGTGTGCAAGTTTTCTTCGCTACGCAACTCCCTATGATATGCTAGGATTGCTGTTCTGTTGGCGTCTTTTAAAGCATTAGTAAAAAAAACATAATTTAATATTATCTATAATTCAAAATTCTGCTGCAAGGTGAAATCACACGGATTTCCTAAAACGAATTGATCATACCTACCTAGAACTATCCGCCTAATCACCGAGATATTTATACAAATCGAATTCTACTTATTTTCCCGAAGATCTTGAAACTTTTAGTTTTTCTCCATACATGGTTAAGACTTATGGAATCATTAATTTAACGCGCTCCTTTTCCTTTATAATTATTGATTATGAGATAAGTACATAATAAATTGTGTTTGCGATTGATCATGTCCTGAGCTATTGAGTAAACAGCAGCATGCACCAAGTTTTGGATTTTAGGACTGAAGATTGAACACCAAATATTATTACCTTAGAAATGCTTTAATACGGTTTTACATGTTGTAGGTGCATAGTCAATGTGGGACAGAAATATAAAGCTAAGAAGCTTAACTATACATACAACCTAATCACAACAGACAAACATTAAACATATATTGTAAAACAGAACATATTTATACAATGTCAACAAGGTTCAGAACCAATACCAATAAAATGAAAAACAATATCTGAAAGCGAAGGATTGGTTTGGTTATTAATTGGCAAGTCGTCTCATACGCCGAATGTGACGATCTTGGTCTCTGATTTTCTTCTTCATTTCTGCTTCTGTGAGTTTCTCCAAATAAGGTGCCCATTTGTCTGCTTGAGAAGGATTTCGGTAGGGAGTTGTGATAACAGGCTCACCAAAACCCGGGGATCTCCTATGCCATGACAGCTGACCTCTGACCGAGTACGCAATTGCAGTTATAAACTCACCTCCTAGACCCAATTCCCGGCAAAGATGTACTGCAAACTTCTCGGGATCATTTCTCTCGTCACCCAAGTCCCATTCCACTTGATCAACTAATGAGAGCTTCCCAACTTGAATGTTCAATTTGATGGTGACTCTCTTATCGACAACTAAGTCTTCAGGAGGATACGCTTCGATTTGTTGTTTTATCGCACTGGCAATGGGACCTGTGAAGGAAGTGGGATTGAGGCCCAAGTCAATTGACAGAGTTTCAGCAAATTCTTCTGGTGTGATTAAACTCTCATTCCGATTCCATGTAAATGTATCTCGGAGTCTCTGACCCTCAATTTCCATATCTAATCGAATTGGAACCAATTCCTCAGGTTGACGAGCGTTCTCATGTACAACATGCGGGTCTTTGTCATCAAAGCAGAATGGGAACATCCGACCAGGTTTAATTCCTCTTGGGCGATTAATTGTTGTGGCAGCAGGAACGGGATCGAGATGCATGTTGAATGAGAGGTTGGAACCGCGAGTTTCTGGAGGGGGGATAGGAGCTGCGGCTTGGCGCGGTTTGGGTTCTCTTGGAGTAACCACAGGGCGTACGTCATCTGGAGCTCTCTTGTATTGCTCTTCGTTCCCATCAATGATTTCATCCACTTCCTCTGCCCTGAGCAAGGTAACCTGTGACACGGTTACATACTGTCCAAGTCCAAAATCTCCCAAACGTTTCCTCTCTTCCGGGGCCAGGGTTCGTCGGGTGAGACCTGGGTATTTCTTGTACAAGTGACCTGTAAAATATATCCGCATTATTTTAGTATTAGCAATTCGTACGAAATTCTGAATCTATGTCTTTGGAATAATGGTATACTTCATTGAAGTACTTGAGCTTTATAAGGACTTTACCTCGGAAACTTTTCAGGTAAAGGCCCACTTCGGACCCAATGCAGTAGAACTCTCCATTCTCTTCGAATTGAAATCGCACAGGCCTCTTGCCACTAGACCTGTTATAAAAAAGGTAAATAACAATAATATTATAATCCAGATAATGGGAATTTACAATTTACAATACAATTATTAACTACCTACTCTACAAATACAAACTACAACTACAACCAAAACCAACAATACTGTCAACTGTAAATCAAGAACTACTGTTACAAACCAATATATACAACATGCAACATACTAGCAGATAGTGTCTGCGATGTATACTTTATTGTCATCTGTTCGAGTAGTGTCTGTCTAGTCACTAGTGCATACACCATAGTATAAATAAGCTACTACTATGTACTAAGCACACATAATCTTACCTTGGAGGACCCATTTTTGATAAAACAGTCGCGGCTTGTGGCTTGTCACTTGTAGTTAAAAACAGTAATCCATATGCGCCACGGTTGGTAATGCTATGTATTTCGTATTTAGTTTAGTTGTAGCCTCTATGGATAGTCTTCAGCGGATTTTATTTATTCATTTTATTTCCTCGGTCATCGGTGTCTATTATTTAATTAGTCACAAGTCCAAGTACACTCTCAACGTTCAACCTTTGACCTTCAACCTTAGCTTCTACAGATTACAGATTACAGAGTATTCCTTTTCCGTTGTCAGTTTAGGGCTTGAGGGTGACAACCAAACCGGATGACCGAGTTCACTTGTGACTTGCTTGACATTAGACAACAAAGTTGAAAGTACAGAGAACCGAATAACAAATCAAATAATGGCCGAGCAATGGCCAACGGATGCAACCGTACCGTCGTCAACCGTTGACTGCTTGTTAAATAAAGTAGAACCTTGTCTGATGATTAGATTAGTAATAAATTACGAGTTAATTGTCACCTTATTATTCGTAGCATGGCGATGATAAAGAACGAATGAGATGACAGAAAAGACGACAGAAATTGTAAAATGTGAGTAAAAGGAGATAAAACATACAACGCAACATTCAAATGGTGAAAGACCCGCCGCCGTGCATTTCCCAAGTCAAAGTATCTCCCGATTACGAACTTTCGTGCTCCCGATGATATTTCCAACTACTCATATCTCAGGTTGGTGTAACGTATCATATCAATTGATAGCTCTGTTTCGAATTATTTCAACGAATCGTACTAACATGCTAACCATTTAACCGTCAAGAACTCTCATTTTTGGCCAACAGGATATTGGATATAAAGAAATTCGGCTATCTTCTTCTCTTCTGAAAGTACTGTTTTAACAACTTTGACGTACTACCGTATGTCAACAAACCAGTTGCTCAATATTTCATTTCAAGCCAATATCTGACATACGTTATGCGATACGTCGACTGCAAAGTTATAACCAGTATTTTTTATTAATTTTTTCGGAGTATTTAAATAGACCGAGTCAATTTTTGCAAGTATCAGTGCAAAAATGCGTTTTAAATTGATTGAACAAGTCTTTCTGAGAATGATTGAATTGGGTTTTGAATGATTGAATGAAACCAATGAATTTTGACATAAGACATAATGGCAAGAAAATAAAAAATTACGAAGGTATATTGTTAATGAAAAATAGAAAATAACCTGACCGAGGTTTTACATCACAAGAACAAGGTTAGATAATTAAAAATCAAAATGAACAGTTGGAAGTTGGAAATTAGCAAGAATGCTTGGGTTCGTGGTTCGTCGCCTGGATGTAAAATGAAGTTCCAAATATTTCAAATATTTCAAGAGTTTAATTAATATTAAGATAAAAGTGTCCACGAGCAGAGACCAGCGTCAATTGTCAATTTGGCTGTTCTAAAATGTATCTTCCTTGTACTTGTATGCGAACAGCTGTAACTCATTCAGTGACACTTAAATAAAAGGCAAAACAAATCAAATTAAATGGTTCGCCTTTCAATCTACCATCCTTCAACCAGTTGATGTTACAATAGGGTGTTACAGCTGCTGGTGTAAGAAGGCTTACTTCAACCGATTCTATTATGTGATAGGGCGTCTTTCAGTCTTTTTCCCTGGAATGAACCCCTTCGATGTCTTTGCTCCTCTCCACTCGACTCCCACTCGCACACCCCTCTTCACCATATGCATATCCCGAGACGCAGAAGGATCTATATGGTTCATCGTCCTACAGAATGAGGTATGTGGAATAGAGTCTGGGGAAAGAAAGGCCTGTCTGTCTCTGTCTGCCGAGTTGGCGTTCCTTGGCGGCTTCAGTTGGCCCGGCTATTCAAATGCTCTTCCCTCCCCTCCTATCCAGACACACACTTTTCGGAAATCTTATTCCGCAGTTTTAGTTTTTCAATTTTGACCCGTCCTCGGGGCAGTGAGTTGACCGTCCAAAGATTGGAACGTGAGCAGGATCCAGCTGGACAGGGCCTGACACGCAAAGGTGAGTCTCGGAACCGGATAGGCACCTTTTATAATCGTTTTAGTCCTTGTCAAGTTTAGCAAAGTTATGGCGCCAAATTTAAATTCATGTGTTACGCATTTGGCAGTTGACATTCGGGCATGTATAAAGTTGAAAGTATGCCATATGTACTTGATATAAATATATACAACTTTTCATGACACGACATACGCTGTATGTCATATGACCATTTGTATATCATGTCGATATCAAGTGTACAGGGTGGCACGAAATGTTTTTCTTCCCCTTCTCCCCCAGTGCAGTGCCCAGGAGGCCATACTTCCAAAAATTGTACAATGACATGTTGCATGTGATTAAACAAATTAAAAATTAAAGCATATTATGTTGTATGTGGGATCTAGTGGTGTAATAATTTTTCGACTACAAGACCCCGCTGCACAGCTGACAGCGCAAAATAGTGAAAGATGTCGAATTTTTTCTCTTACGGATCGGCTGTTTCAAATGCTCGGTGGAGTCGGAGTCGGGATAGTGGCCTGTTGAGAAATTTTCTAATTGTAAGTAAAACATCCCACCGTCCCACCAAACGACAGACACAGAATTTCTTTTTGTAACCCGTTGAGGCAAAGAAAATAACAATCACAGGTCGGCATTTGAGATTCATTCTATAAGTTATAATGTTAGGTTAGGTTTTCCGAAACGCCAGGGCTTTCAAGAAACCTAAACTAACCTAACCTAGAATATATGAACCTACAACCTAGCAGCGGGGGACCGACCTGTTGCCTGTGCTGTGAATACACATCTACATGTAAATTGCCTCCACTGGCTACAAGAAAATCTGGCAGTGGGACGGTGGGACGTTAGTGGGGCGTTTTACTTAGAAAATTGAAAATTCCTCAACAGGCCACTATCCCGACTCCAACCCAAATGCTCACTAGACTAGACATTATCATTACGCTTAGAAACCTTTAATTCGAAAATATAAAAAATATCGTGATACGTATCACAGATATTTTCTTACGAAACCTGCATTGCATACTCATCATTTCACTGAGATTTCAAGATTGTTGATTGCTTGTACACTAGTACTAAGTAAATTGTGAATTCAATAAGGTCAGTTGTCAGTTCTAAAGTGTTTCCATTCCAATACCAGCCTAGCCTAATCTAAATGTTAAGAATAAAGAACAATAAGTATACAATATATGCATACCTGTCACCTGTCCCGTCAGCATAATTTCCAAACCTTTCCCTAAGTTGTATTGTAATCCTCTGATCCTAAACCAAGGAGACTGTCTCTGACACATCTCACATTCCATTCTCTTTCACACTATCGACTTTGGACGTTGAAAACTTAAGTTATAATATACTGGCACATTTGTGAGCTCCTTTCACCTTTCAACACAGACAGAAGACAGAACGACAGAAGTCGAGGACTTGAAATAGTACCATAGTGAAAGGAGATTAAAAGCACAATACTCACTGTTAATTTCTTATGGTATTATATAGGTTTCGTGTCTAGTTTCGACTTCGACTTGTGCCTTTTTACGCTCCCATCCATCGTTTTTACTTTTGTATAGCGTTTTACTCATGAAAGTGTCGGTGACATTTCATTAATAATTAATTTCATAATTCTCTTAACTCTTGGATTTGCAATTCAGCAGACTTTCATCATGACTCTAACTGTGGACGACGTGAAGGCGATGACAGTGGCGAAGCTGCGAATCGAACTAATTGCAAGGGGCATAGATGTGAAGGGAGTTAAAGCCGTATTGGTGGACAAACTTTTGGAGGCTGTTGCTTTGGAGTCATCAACGAACGGAGCCTCCACTGACCAGCCGGCTATCTCCACCGCTGGGGTTGAAGATGGGGCCGAAGATGAAGAGCCCTCTCAACCCCAACCAGCTGCAGGACAAGAATCACCCAGACGCGCAACTCGGGGACAGGCTCTTCCTGAATCTCCGAAGAAAACTCCAGGATCACCGACGAAGCTGCCACCAGCTGTAGTAGCAACACCTCCAACAAGCCCAGTTAAGCCCATCGCTTCTCCACAAAAAGCTGCTCCAGTATCTCCTGTAAAAGCGGTTGCACCAACTCCACCGTTGTCGTCGCCCGTGGCGCCTGCCGTGTCACCAGTTCGTGTAACGCCTCCAGTCGCCGCCGCGGTTGTGGTTAGCCCAACTCCAGCATCACCAAATGTTGGATCTCCTGTCAAGCCAGTTGCTGCTCCTGTTGCTAAACCTGCTGCTTCTCCAGTGGCGATTACGACCTCAGCTACTGTAGCTGTTTCTACTCCAGTTACAGCTGTGTCTCCGGCAAAACCAATTGTTCAGACGGAAAGCAAAGAAGAACTCCAGTCAAATGAAGCGGAAATCAAATCTTCAGAAGATGTAATTGACAGCGCACAATCAGAGCCTAGTCAGGTAAAGTCCGAGAGCATGGAGGTTGATGCTGAGGCAGATGCCGTGGTATCTTCGTCTCAAGGAGATCAAGCCAGTAGTGAATCCCAACCGGAACAAATGGAAGCCGAAGCTGCCCCTGAATCTTTGAAAAGGAAGCGCGAAGAGAATGGGGAGCGTGCGGAGACAAAGAACCAGAAGAAAGGCAATGTGAAGAAATTGAGAACAGAGGAAGATTACAAGGCTAGAATCTTGCCTGATGATGAACCCGAGTATGATGATACACTCGTTCTTCTTGACTGGTGTAAGTACATAGCATGAATGTATTCTCTTTTCGTCGTTAACTTATCTATCACTTGTCGCCTTTAATTGAATCAAACCACTTATTTTGTATTATAGACAAATCTGACTTGAACTTGAAAATCTCCAAAGAAGGATTTCTGAAAGCTGAGCCTATAATATTCGAGGATTTTCCTTGGGCTTATGCTGCCGCAAAGGCCACTCATGGCTTTACCAGTGGGAAACTTGCATTTGAAGTTAAATGGCTTGAGAATTCCGAAGTCAAGTTTGATTTTGGGAAAGTGGAAGTAAAGCATATTCTTCGACTCGGCTGGTCTGACCTCTACACTGACTTGCAACTTGGTAAGAAATTAAGTTAAATTAAAATAATAACATGAAAATAAGTTTAAATTATTCAGTTTAAGTGTAATTTACTTTCGAATTTTACATGATAGGTGAAGAGAAGTTTTCATATGGATACGACAGCCAAGGACAATTCTTCAATGGCGGAGAAACTTTGGACGTCGAGGATGCTAAGTTTGAGAAGGGGGATGTTTTGGCTACCTATTTGGTTAGTTTTAGTTTAATTATGTTATTTCTCTTTTTACCGGTTTCATCTTTCGGGCTCAATTCTGAAGAGTATAAATCATAATTGTTGTATTGTTCCAGAATTTGGAGAGTGACCCTGTTGAAATCTCGTTCACAAAGAACGGTGTTGCGGTCGCCTCTACAATTCAGATTCCAAAAGCGGAAGTTGAGGGTAAGATCTGGTTCCCTCATATTCTGGCAAGGAACACCAGCTTTGAAGTCAACTTCGGAGCCTCGGAACCCGCTCATCCAACATTGGAATCATTCGAATTTGTTAGCAAAATTGAATCCGGAGAAACCAAAGTAGCAGGCCCAGCCAGACCAGCAAATAAATCTGAGTGTGATGTACGTTAATTGCTGTTTGCCTGTTAAACTTGCTTTAGGGTTTAAATTCTAAATAATTGGTATTTATAGTTTGTCATGCTTTGTGGAATGGCTTGCTGTGGAAAAACGAAATGGGCCAAGGAGTACAAGAGTAACAATTTGGAAAAACACATTAATATTCTTGGAACTTCAACTGTGGCTGAGCGGGCTTTGAAGAAGACCACACTTGGCGGAGCTGACACACCAAAGTCCTATGATTCATTTTTGATGAAAGCAGGAAGATTCGTGGAGCGACTGGTGGACATGGCTCCTGCCAGAAGACGAAATTATGTTTTGGATCAGGTATGAAAATATTTTCTGTCCCTCGACTTCTCTTATTTCTAGACTTCATCTGGAGGAGCAGGTAGCAGGTTTGAATATTTTTTCTGTATTATTTCTAAACTTATTTTTAAGAGAATGAAGTACTAGACATTCCGTAAATTTTTTGATGTACCTGCTGAATTAAAAGTCACGCAGAGACAGAGTAAAAATAAGATAATATGGCTTTCGCCATGTCACCCTCCTTGTGAGATTTCTAGGAAAGTCTTTGACGCACCAGTGGACACATGGGCGTGTCTTCCCCAAAACTGGCAATGAAAAGTATTGATTTTGTTTTGAGTCCACTTTTGAGAGGATGCAAAAACTCATAAGGAACAAATGTGACAACTGAGTGTGGAAATAACTCAGAACAAAACGAACTGGGACCAGTTCAATTGAAGTCAAGCAGCTTTAAAGCTGGGAATTACGGAAATATTCATCGTAAAATAACTTATTCAACCGTGCATTTGTGTATATTGCACCACATTGACTAGTTTTTATTACAAACACTCAAACGAACCTTGTTAATTAATTCCTTATATCAACTCCTAGACATATCCCATATCCCTCCCTACCTTACTATACCACCTGAATTTTGGAACACTCCATTACCAGCAATTACCATACCAGCCTGAATTACGAATTCACAATAGTGAAAATCTAACTTTGCTCTGTTTGTATGAGCAATCCAACCCTTCTGCTAAACCCTCCTCCTCAACACATATTTATATGTTCATATATATCAAATCGGAAACGAAAAACGAATTGTGGCTCGTGGCCTTATCGCCCGGTCAAGTGAAAGTGAACAAATCGGTGAATATGTCGCCTCCCAGACTTCATATTTAGGCCAAGTCATAATGACTAATATTTCTCCCAATTTGAGGTCAAAACAAACTGAAATTCCACCTAAATGACAAATACCAATTATTTACCAATACCTCAATACCTGATGGTAGACATGCAACCAAATGCAACTCAAGTGAAAGTGAAAATTGTGTACAATAATCAGGAACATATTAGGATTGGAATTTGGAGTAATTTGTCAATTCCGATGAATTTATCTACTAGTACCAAAACCAAATAGACACGAGTACTTAATAAGAATTATGGGCCAATTCTTCAAAACCCCCTATTACCCGATACCCCGATACTACATGATTCCGCCCTGCCCTGCCTTATGTGACACCTAACTAAAGCCTAAAGTGATACATCGTTACTTGATGTTGATGTGACTGGGGAAGCAGAGGTTAGCTGAAGCTAAAACCCAGCCAGGGCCCAGGACGGCTCAATGACTTTATCGCAGAGGTTAGCTGAAGCTAAAACCCAGCCAGGGCCCAGGACGGCTCAATGACTTTATCGCATTGATGATCAATCTTGGCAATTCGCGATCACTAATCTACAAGCCCGAAGTATCCCAAACTCATGACCCTGCCCCGATTGCACATTGAACCCACCCCAGCCCTTCTTACCAAACAGGAAACCCGAAACGAGTGCAAATGAATTGCACATTGCCAATTACCACTACCATGCACACCAAATTAATCGAAATTCCTTTTATAGTTATTTGAACTTTTAGTTAGCTTCTTACGCAGTCACATGCTCTATTTGTAATTTTGTTAGGAAACAGAGGAATCGTAAGTGACTCTGAGATTCTATATTTTGTGATAGCTACAATTCTGATAAGCTTAAGAATTAGGGACACTCCGTGAAAGATGAAGTCTGAAATGAAGTACTTAGTCGAAACCAAACTAAAACAGAGGGAACTCTGTACTTTTTTAATTATGAATATAGAGCAATGTATTGCCGAATGTACAACGTCGTAAAGCAGCTGGTTTTGAGGGTTTCAAACGTCGGGCTGTAGTGATCTTACCCAACGATGAGGAGTACCAAACCCGTATCAAGGCTAGAGAACAAGAGCAGGGAAAAAGTGTTCCCAAATCCACACTCCTTGACATGAAAGGTTCCGAACAAAATTTACATTTTGGAATTACAAAAAATGCAATTGTATCTAGTAGATAGACACATTTCCTCTGAAACTTTCGAAGTTTTGCTTTCATTCGATTTTCATCCAATTTAAGAATTGCGCAAACGCAAACTGTTCCAATCCCATTATTTACTTCCTATCCAAAATTCAAATACCAAAATTTTGAAACTTAACCCATCACCTTCACCTCACATTACAATCATTTCCCTATTCCTGCCGTTACTCCCTGTAGTGTTGTAGTCATATATATATATATATACTTATGTATATTCTACATCTCTTTACAAGTACCCTCTCTGTCTGTTGTCATTCTCACTAAGTTTTTAATTGAAAAAAGAGTTCACAAAATCATGTCTAACACAAATTCTTGAATACGTGCACAGCTACTTTCCGCCTTCCTGAAATTGGAGAAACATTCTCAGAGGTTGAATTTCCAGAATTGACAAAGGAAGAAGCTGGTGAACTTGTGAAGAAGTACAACAAAGAAGGACTTGATGCTGGATATGGACAGAGAAACTTGTCCGTTCGTGGAGGACATTATCGAGGTGGTAGAGGGGGTCAACGTCCGCCACGTAAGCAATTGCACTTCATCTTTTATCAGCTATATAAAGTATTCGGAATGAAGACGCGAAGCTGTTTTTAACGTGACCTTTCCATACAGGTGGTGGTGGTGGTGGTGGATTCTTCCGTGGTGGTCGCGGTGGCGGCGGCGGAGGATGGAGAGGTGGCCCTCCGCCACCCCGGGGTGGTGGATTCCGAGGAATGCCGCGTGGAATGGGCGGCCCGCCTCAACGTGTCTTGCGTGACGCTAGCAGGGGTGGTGGATATCCGAGTCGGGGCCCACCCCGTGGCTTGTCCCGAGGAATTCCATCCTTGATTGGAACGCGGCGGAATGAGGCTCCAAGAGGAATGCCTGGCCCGAGAGGTGGTGGCGGTTCTTGGGGACGTGGAGCACCCTCGAATGGATTCCAACGGGGAGGTCGTGGTGGTGGTGGTGGTGGTGGGTACTCTGGGTTTAGAGGTAATCCAGGCGGTGGTGGTATGGGCGGAGGCGGCGGAAGATACAGTGCCCCGGTAAATATGGGCATGGGAGGCGGAAGGCCGCAACAACAGCAGGTAATTCTAAGTTCAACTGAGTTTTGTATGATCTTATATTGTAAAAGCTTATTGACCAAGATATATGATATATCCATGTTCCGAGTGCATGACCGTATATTTTTAATGATAATGATCTCGTTGTTTGGTTGTAGTCTCCGTGGGCTTCTCAACCTCAGTCTGGAGGATGGGGTCGAGGCGGTGGAAATTCGGGTAAGTGTCGATGTTCTTGTTTCTGGCTTGCTGAATGTTCTGACGAACTAAATAGGAGCTGTCAACGTTAATCATAATTGCTTTTCTTACACATTGTACTATTAGGCTACGGTGGAAATCAATTCGGTAGCCAGTACACGGACCCATGGGCTCAACAAGTTCCGGATCAAGGGTATGGACAGAGCTGGGATAATTCAGGCGCCGTACCGAGAGGCGGTGGTGGTGGCGGAGGAGGAGGTGGAACATGGCAAGGTTATGGAGGTCAAACCTATGGAGGCTATGGTTATGGGCGGAAGTAGAGCTAATTAGCTTCAAATAATAAAAAAAATTCTAGTATTAGATTTCAAGTTTGACGATGGTGGTCCTGAGAATTCTATAATCATACCAAAATTGCTGGTATGCTCTAAATGCACTGTATACTTCTATGTCGAGTAGAACTTTCCTTATTTCTAATTTACACTCAGACTTCGGACTTGACCGAGCAGCCAGCTCAGCTATAATAATTGAGAACCAATAGGCATATGTAATTTCTATGTATTGTGGTTTAACGTATACAAACAAAATTTAATTCATGCGTGGGTCGTAGTCTTAAGTTTCTGCAAGTTTTTATTCCGCCTGCTTCCTTTTGGTCTTCTAAGCTAATTAAATAATTATTGTAAATGGTGGTGGCAAAATAAATATAATATAAGTAACCTCATAACCCTGCAGTTATGTAAAATCTAAGCTTCTAGTGTTTGTCCGACTACGACTTGAACTATCGTATAACCTACTACATATTAGAATTAATGGTAATGAATATTGCTACTGCTTCTGAAGCTTGAACAACTCGTTTGATAGAATTGCAATGAACAGAATCCCACTATAATTCTGTGACCCGTCACATGATTTTCATTACTTAATTATGGAATATGGAATGACTTAACGTCTTAATGAAGTAACTATATGATTCTGTGTAAAACAAAATAATGTATTTGTGTTTGTATTGATACTTAATTATTATCATGGAGAGAGCTAATTGTTTAGCTAGAGCTAATACTTATATTATATTAATATGGATTTAATTCACTCTACAAATAAATGTCTAGATATATTATTATGACACAATCCAAGTGTTTATTCAAATTACTCACTACTCAGTCCATGTGATCTTAGGTTGTACATTTATATTTCAAAGACAAAAAACGCCAATTAGTGAACGTGTTCATCGGCTGCGCGTACGCTTCAGCTAAACCGATTGACTAGCATTTATTTGCCAGGTGAATAAATCACGACGACGCACAGACATAGGTAGATACATACAGTAGCATAAATCTAATACATAATTATTCTAATTAGGCTATCAACGGTTTCATTTTCATTGTACGGAGAGGATCTCAATTTGTCTCTGTGTTGCGACAAGTCTGTCAGCCAGTCGATCTCTTTTACTTCTCAAATACCGGATCCTCCATTCTTTCGTTTTGTATCCAGATACAAAGCCCAGAACAAAGGTCGCGGTGAGGATGAGGCCCAGTCCCCAACCTGGGATCCGCATCTTTCAGCTTCAATATATGTAGGTACATACAAAGATCAGCTGCACGAGGCTCTTTTACTCATGTAATATTACCTGCATTATTGTCGATGGTTTACATTAGAAAGTTAAGAAGAAAGTGTAAATACACGTAAAAGATAAGCACAAATATGACTTGGTATGACTTACATGGTTTTATTCATCGGAATAATGGAATCGGAAAATGGAAAATTAACAGTTGACGTTGACAGTGAAATCTAAGTCCGTATAAAATGCAAGTGTGTAAACAAGTGGTAGGTAAAGCACAGCTGTGCTGTTGTCAAATTTTTCCAACGTTTCTATATTGCCGATTTCCAGGTTTCGTAGTTTATTTTTTAACTTAGGACCTATAACAAATTACAATAACAATAATCCCTCCCTACTGCTTGCTGCTGCTGGTTGAATGACTCAAGAAAAAATCAACATTGCACCACGAATATGAAAACCACTGGAGTACCCTCTGTTATCCTTCATAAGGAAACAACTACGGCACACTGCTTTTCCAAGTTCGTATGACTCATAAACCGGTTGTGATACATCTTTCCCATTAGCATGTCCCATATGCCAACTGCCTGTTGCTGTACAACGTTTCGAAAATATCTTATTTTTAATCGAGTGTAAGCCTGGAAAATAAGCTGATGAAATCCGGCTTCCTACTTGCTCACAATTCTGAAGCCTACTACGAGTACTATTCAACGTCCTGCACGTATTATTACAGGAACTACAGCTTAGCCCCTCAAATTAATATTTGTATTTTTTGTCGATTTGGAATTTATCTGAATCTACGGTTTAGATCAAATTTAAGAAATATAGGTAAACAAGGTACACAATACTCAATGAGAACCACTGTTGTAAAACTGATTACTACATATATGGCTATAAATCGATATTTCGATACAAATATTTTTTTTTTGCTTTTGTATTGCCTGAATTCCAGATATTTAGATCTTCGGTTAGATTAATAACAACGCATGCAATATGTACTGTAGAATACATAGTTAAATATAACAACCTATGAAAGAACTTAAATGGAGATGCTATTATAATAAGAGACCTGGAGGTTTTCAATTTTTTAAAAATTCTTGGTTTTCAAGTATTTAATGTAATCCAACTCAACAGTAGTTAGATTTTTAATTCATCCAGTTATCTAGTAAAATTTGCGTGGAACAAACGAAAATACTAATGCAGAGAAGCAGAATTGTCATATCATAAGCTGAAGTTTATGGGTGTCATTTACAGCGGCAAAGGAATAAATGATTTGGCAAAGGAATAACTGAAATGGTAATGAAGTATTTCAGGCAGCCTAACCTAACTGAAACTAGCTTTATAACTTTTGAACACCTTGTCAGTTTGTTAATTTTGTAACCAATTTTTTTTAACCTAACATACAAAAAATAAACCTAAACTAACCTTACTGATCCAAATTGAGTCACTTTTTAGCGTCGTTGCCATTTTAGTCATTCTATTGCCAAAAAATTTTAACTTGAGGTATTCTATTTTTTGAGAATAAATGAGCCAGCATGGACGGGTAGCTGGAGTGTGTGCCAAGTTGTGCTCACAAGCAATTGGCATGGCACGCCGCTCACGCCGTTCAACCCGAGTTTCTGCACCTGAATGCCGATAGCACTCTGATCTGCTCTCTCTTCTGCTGCTGCTCGATCTTTCTTTCGCGAATTTGGTGTGACGGAGTCAAGATGGACAAGGCAGGCGTAAGTTTAACCTACAATATTTTAGGTTAACTCGACCCCTATAAGGTCAATGGTTGGGAACACATTTAGACTAACGGAATACTTGACCTGAACTCTTGCTTTTCCAGAAATTGTACACGTACAGCGACAACTTCCGGGCGTTGAAGGTTCTTCTCGCCGCCGGCTACTCTGGAGCCAAGGTTGACGTTGACCCTTCCTTCGTGTTCGGGGAAACCAATCGCACCGAAGCCTACACCACAAAATTCCCTGGCGGCAAGGTAATATAAAATCTCTAATGTTGAATATTGTAATGTCAATGGGTGACGGGCAACAACGGAAGACGTACAATCAACAATGACACACGAACAACTGATTGAACACAAATACAGTCAACAGTTGAGAATTTCAAATGTTGACTGTCTACAATATCAAGGTTTAGATGTGAGTTGGTTGCATTGAGAACACATTCAATTAGCTATGATGTATGAGCTAAGGACTAAAGACATTGCTTTAATTTTTACCTTTGACTCAGAAACAAACGACAAAGGATAAGCTTCAGCTGTAATCATTTAATAAAATCGTAATACTTTTCCGTTGTCCGTTGTTATTAGGTTCCAGCCTACGAAAGTAAGGATGGAAAGGTATTGCTAGCTCAAAGTGATGCAATTGCTTTCTACGTTGCGAACGAGACTCTGCGCGGTGGAAAGACTGAAGTTTTACAAGCCCAGGTCCTCCAATGGGTCTCTTATGCACAAAGTGACATCTTGCCCGCTCTTTGCGGTTGGTTGTTCCCGTCACTGTCCATCATGCCATTCAACAAGGAAGTAAGTCAGAGCAAAAAGTTCTCCATCAGCCATTTTTTATGGTGTGTACGGTTATATTACTTATATGTTCGTCTGTGCTCTATTTAGAACGTTGCAAGGGCCAAGGCTGAAACCGAGCATCAATTGATGATTCTTGAATCCGTTATCGAGACGAAGACGTTCCTCGTGGGAGAGACCGTGACTCTGGCTGATATTTCCCTCTTTGCAACACTCTTCGACCTCTTCAAGAATTTACTTGATGCTGAGAGCCGGAAGACTTTCGTGAGTGTCAGTCGATGGTTTGATACCATTCTGAATCAGACCGTAGTAAAAGAAACTCTTGCAAAACACAAGTTTCAATTCAGTTATTGTGTCACTCCAGTCAAGTTTGACCCTGCCAAGCTCAAGGAGATAACCGGTGGTAAGCTTCCACCGGAATTAAAATTATAGCTATTACATATGCTTCCTATTCAAAGATGCTGAACAAAATTATCATTTATTTGTGACAGGTCAACAGACCGGCAAGAAAGTCGATGACAAGAAGAAGGATGAGAAGAAGCCCAAGGCCGAGAAGCCCAAAGCTGAGAAGCCCAAGAAGGAAGAAGAACCTGCCGAGGAATTAGATGCCGCTGAGGCAGCTCTTGCAGCTGAACCCAAGTCCAAGGATCCTTTGGATGCTTTGCCGAAGGGGTAAGTATTTGAACAAGTTTTGCTGTCAGTGTGCAGTGCAGGTGGGTTTTGTTTTTCTACGGTATGTCCATGATTAATGTAATGCAATTGAAATTATTTCACCGGAACAGAACTTTCGTTATCGATGACTTCAAGCGCTTCTACTCTAACAATGATGTGGATAAGTCCATCCCTTACTTCTGGGAAAACTTTGACACCGAAAACTACTCCATCTGGTTTGCGGAGTACAAGTATAACAGCGAGTTGGCCAAGGTCTTCATGAGCTGCAATCTCATCATGGGTAAGCCTGGGCCTTGAGATAACGAGCATTATGTAAATAAATGATAGATAATCGTGCAGTAAGTTGACGCTGACATGGTCTTTGTTGTGTCTGTAACAGGAATGTTCCAGCGCCTTGACAAGTTCCGTAAGAATTCATTTGGGTCCATGTGCCTGTTCGGTGAAGATAACAACAGCACCATTTCCGGTGTTTGGTTCTGGCGTGGTCAGGAATTGGCCTTCCCCCTCTGCCCCGACTGGACCATTGACTACGAGACTTACAACTGGAAAAAACTTGACCCCGCTTCACCCGAAACCAAGAAATTGGTTGCGGACTACTTCTCTTGGGAAGGAACTGACAGCGAGGGCCGAAAGTTCAATCAAGGCAAAATCTTTAAGTAAATAATCAATCAATTAAAAACAGAGAAGAGCGTATTTTTTGGCCGCTCTTTTCCCTGGGTGTGTTTTACATATTCTAATTGTTGAGATTTACATTAGAGATAGGGTTTTCTTGTTCTTTTGGGTGAAGTTTTGAACAATAATATTATGCTGCGGAAAATAAATTCGGTTTGAAGTTAACAAATCAAAAATCAATTCGCACTTTCACAAATGTTATCAATTTGACAATGTTGTCATTTTATTCACCGATGAATCAACATAATGCCAGTACAATAAACCAATTACGCACCCAGTTATATTTACGACTCAATATTTATATATCCAAAGAGGTACGGCGACCTTTTTAACTTTACTACGAAAATCACATTTCAAATGGGTTTGAAAACCAGGTGGAAAGTATTATTTTTGGTATGTCTTGTTCATAACTAGTATTTACGTCATTTTTCGGTGATAGGAATAAAGGTAGTTACATTACAATAACTTACATTTTACCTGGACGCGCTGTAAGTTCTAAAGAAAAATGGAAATCAAATTCTAAACTTAAGCACGACTTGTAGAAATATGAAAATAAGGGTTCAATAATATCGCTAATTGTTATACGCACTTGGTACATGAATGTGTCAAAGTACTATAGACCACAGCTAAGGATCCATCATTTCTATGAAATCCATACCTAAACATGCACAGTCAGGAAAACTACAGATGCAGAGCAAACAGAAAAGTGATGCGAAAGTGACATGCATAACTAATTAAGATTAGTACTACAATTTATCATACAAATGACTTTTATCACAGGCAACATGCCTACAGGAGGCCATCGCCATCAGTCCTCCTTTGTAAAACATACTTAAAAGTAGATTATATTGATAAGGTAGTCAATTATTAGGTTCAAGGATTCTTCAGCACTACTTACAATTCAATCCCTTAGCAGCTGCTAATGAGCAATCTAATATGCATCCGTCTCCAGGATGTCTACGAAAAAAAAGTAGGCGGAAATTGAGTTAGATACAGAGTTTAGATTGAACAATTCTATAGTAATCAATCATGGATTTAGGACGTTATTGATTTCAGAACAGAAGTGATACAAAGTGACCGGCCGACTTATTAAAATCACGTCACGACTAACTGTAAGTAAGACTAAAATACTCTTATGACGAAAAAAAGACGGAATGAGCCAGTAATTCAATCAAAACTCTATAGGTTTGACTTGACTCTATCTAAGCACCATTTTGAAGAATATGAAAAGCAGCTCCAAGGGCCCAACTGAGTTCATGTCCATGAACTTTCTTCAGAGCCAGAATGGGCGTTGTCTTGGCAAGTCCATAGCCGTTATGCAGTAGGGCACCCATGAAGGTCAAGTCAAGGCATAAGAGAGGCAAGTCAGCGTTCACTGTATTACAAGCCAACTTTCCAGCATCAAAGTAGTGTTGAAGTGTCAGCTTTCCGCCTTCAACAGGATCTGAGTATTTGGTGAAAAAAAAGTAGAAACATGCTCTTGATTATAATTTTCTCCATTCATATCGTGCAAAGCAAACTTACCAACAAGTCCAGCTTCCGCAGCTCGCTCGGTAAAGTACGAGAATAGGACAATTTGGCGACTCAAATCACGAGACTTCACTGTATTTTTTGCTTCAATGACTTTGATAATAGTTTTGTAACATTCGTCCCAATCCGCAACCGGTTCCTTCCTAGCAAATCCATCGTACTGGACTTTTTGGAACTTTGTATTTGGAGTTCCCCTGTAAAGTTAGATTTAAATCCTACGTTAATGACCTATTCAATAGCGATCCCATAGTGAAGGTTCGAGTAGGAGTTCATGCAGGTATTTCTATTTATACTACAATGTCGCAGGTCCAAGTTAGACCAAGAAAGACCACACAGCCTCAATTCAAAAAACATTGCAAGCATGTAATGCTAATGCTTTTTCTTATTAAATATATAGTGAAGATAAGAAACGTGTGGAATGGGACATGGGACAAGAAAATCCCATGGAAAAAGAAAGCTCATATGAAATACAGAATACGCTGAAAGTATATGAAAAGCCATTGTTCGTAAGACTCATTTCTCGTGACTTCGTCCATGAGGACACATGAGTGAAGATAAGAATTAAATAGTTCACGATTAATTGATAACAAGACAATAAGTTTGGACGGGGAACAGAGCAGGGAGTCGGCAGTCCGTGAAAAAATGACAAATATTTACATAATAGGAGCTGATAAGTGAAGTGGGTACAAGGTACAACAGAAATGTTCGACTCGAATTGCAAAAAACAATATTAACTAGATAATGAAAATGAATCCATTCCATTTGAAACCCATCCCATTATTGTAAAGTACAGTTGTCACAAGATAAACCAGCTGGTGGTCTGGCACATGCCCTGCCTAAGCAAATAACGCTAGTAGCAACTAACTATACATCATTATAAATATAGATCAATACGGATTACAATATGATAATGCGTTGAACCAGACCAGACTAATTGAACTAACGGTTCATACGAGGTATGAATCGAGAAATTAAATTCAAATAACGATATCAACTGAACAATAAAGTTAAAGTAGGTCTATACTTACTTGATGGTGTATTCTACACCAGCATGAGTCCATTCTCGTGACACTTTGGGATTCACACATGGACTCTCAAGAACCGTTGAGTTTGAATCCCCTAAACCGTATGCAAGTACGGATTTTCTGACTGATTGCAAACCAAGTCCAAGATAGCTACATATACATGTATTAGAATATATTAGTATAATTATATGTACATATTTCGGTCATTGTGCCAGCTACAGTTAATGGATAATGTAATTACTGCTGTTGGTTTTCAATTGAAATATAATTAGCCAAACTCAAACTCACCTGTGCGTATAAATAGGCACTTGCTGATGGAACAAGCTAATGTTATGAATGTCGTCCTTGGGATAGAGGTCAATGGTTTTGGGAGAAGAAGCCACAGTAATTTGTGTGGAACCGCCACCCAAATCCAATGCAGCTACTGTTTGTGACACAGATTCTCCTATTCGATCTGGATTGAGCATATAAAACGAATTCAAGGTTTAATTAAATACTAGAATGCCCAAACTAATACGAGTAAAAACTGAAGATTAGCGCAGCAAACAGGTCAAATATAAAATATAAACGACCAAATGATATAAATACAAGCATAAAATGACCCGACTTACCGAGGAGAAAGTTCACTGTAAACCAGGAAAAGATTCCCTCGTCAGTACCATCCATTATTCCAACAGCGTCTGGTGCAGCATAGAATCCACTCTTAGAAATAACTTGAGTAACCTGTATGTGATATTCAAGATTATTCATTAATATGAGCAATTAGCGTAATGGATAAAATAAGGCTATTTAAGCTACCGATGCGTACCTCATTTAGAATGTTCTCAGCCTTCTCCGTTGGCAAAAGTCGAAGCCCAGCAGTAGCTTTTAACGAAATTGGTGTCGAGCTCCATTCTTCTTTTGGGACAAAAGCACGAGCCTTTGTGAGCAGAACTTCTAAGCTCTTTGCAGCATCACTTGGCTTGTCAGCATAGGCGGATAGGCCCGGTTTAATCTCTTCAAAAAGTTCAGCCTTCAGTTTAAGATTTTTGTCTAAAAACACACAACAAAAACAATATATGACAAATGAACTTTTCTGCCATAAATCCATATGAACTACACGCTGAACGAAAGCATTGGCAAGACCAGATTACCTTTGAGATTCTGATGAAAAGCAAAGGCCAGGACACGAGATCCCGTGGACCCTGCATCAATGATCACGGCATAGGTTCGTTTCTGGAACCCGAGCGGTAAATGAACATTTTCATCCCACCAGTTCACACTGTGCTTGGGTACGGAAGGGTCCTCCCGAGTGATGAGCCAATAAGAGATCCCGAGAAAGAGAAGAACAGGGAACCAGATCCAGCTCCGCCGTCGCCCCATCCCTGCTGCTACCTTGACCTTTCCTCCTTCTCCACGAACAGCTGAAGCACCGTTTTTGGCGCTTTTCCCTGATTTTGACACGTCCCGGTTTCGGAGTGTGGAGCTCGGGCTTCCTTTTCGGTCACTCATCCTCTATCTCCTGAAACAAGAACACGGGCATGTTTTTAGTCACACACCTCTCTCTCTCTCAACCAACAAATTTCTAAATATATAACATATAAATGAAGTGAAAGCAGTTCAACACGCGGGGAAGCCACGTCGTCTTACGTTTGTTCTCGTGTGCCGAGAAAGCCAGATGAGTATTTTATGCTAAATATCGTTGATCGTACACTATACCGCACACACACAGAGCGAGACACAGACACGGACGGATAACGGATATATGTAGCTAAATACAAGGACACCACGAGCACGAGCTTCGATTCCAATCCAATCCAATCTGACGAACGAGCACAACTACAATGAACACTTCTCTTCTGGCTCCACCGCACCGCACCGGCTTCACGAATGAAAGTGTTAACTCATGAACAACCTTATACTTACCTAATGAAGTGTTGAAGTGTGAAGCCTCGTGATCCAGCTAAATAATTACTGCTGGAAGAAGGGCATATGACTTGACTACATACAACATATCACTGGGGTCTGACTAATTTAATGACTTCTCTGACTTCTCTGACTTTGACTTCTCTGACTTCTCTGACTTTGACTTCTCTGACTTTGACTTCTCTGACTTCTCTGACCAGACTTCCACAACTTTGACCGAAGATAACTTTCGAATGGATGACCGTAGATCAAAATGGTTTTCAGATTCGTGATCCCCAGCTCCAGGAGGGTATTATTCATGTATTGGAAGTGGGTGCTATAGGGGAACCCTACTACTTGAAAAAAATTACATCTCCCGAGTCTACCATTTTGGACTTCTCTGACCAAGGTTAACTTTTGAAGGGATGACCGTAGATCAAAATGGTTTTCAGATTCGTGATCCCCA
>JAQFYT010000685.1:0-21977 GCA_034694925.1 Ceratophysella denticulata
ACACAAAGGGCCTCGAGTTCTGTTTCACCAAGGCAGAAGAGCTCCTCGCTCGTACCATCTCACCTAGCCTCCAAGCTTTTAAAATTTGTCAACAGTGTATTGTCACATCACATTGACACAAAAATGGACAATCATCAGGTGCTTCGACATGTCAGTGACCTGCTATCCCAGGCGGGGGAGCTCATTCGAGCTAACAGCACGGTACCCTCGAGCAGCCTTGGATTCAATGGTGCCAGTTCACGCAACTCGACCTCGACTCTTGACTTTGTGAGCAGTGGGGTAGTGGGAACGTCTAACACACGTGGTGCACAAGTACCGTCTGTTCCTCACCTTCCTTCACATCCGGCCAACAGTCCGTCATTACAGAGAGTCAGCTCGGATCGGGTCTCGGTGTTAGCCGAGATGCGGAATGCGTTTGCCCCTTACGGTCAGCGCGACCAAGGTCGGAGGAGATCCGCTGGGCGCCCAGCTCGAACAGCAGGACAACAACGAGTTATACAGGAAAGAACATGGGATTTAAGGGCATACTGCCTCGCCGGGCCATTGCCCCTTACTACCCCAACAGCCTTTCAACGCACTGTACTTAGCAGGAATGGTCTAGGAGAAGGAGTTCTAACAATAGGTAATTTTAAGTTACCAGTACAATTGTTCTTCTTACCACAGGGAGTATATATTATTGTAATATTCTATCCGTCCATCTTGTCTGTTTCAACTTATAGCAGATGTAATCATTATCAATTTGACTGGACTTGTATATTTTATTCTAGGTGTCAACGCGACCTCGGCTGAGATGGTAGAGCTAATTAGAGCAAATTTTCCCAAGCTGGTCGGCCTAGACATGGAATTAATGAGAGCTATGAGCGGCGGATATGGAAAACAGCTTCTGCCATTGTCAGCAACAAATGCTGTACCCGCTGGAGCCTATGTTCGCGCTACGAGAGTTACCACCTTGTTTATAAGACCCTTGACTGCAATTGAACTTGTAAGCTAGCACGTCATCCTTTGTAAAGCGCTTTACAATTAACACATCATGTGTAACCAAATAGGTAATTTGTTCGTACGGTGCAGGACTACGAAAGTGACGAAATTATGGAAAATTCATCGCAAGAATTGAATTCGCCTCAAGGTAATTCTGCTGAACCTTTGCTGAACAGAGCTGTCGCATCCAATAACACCAACGACGGACCAAGTACGAGTTCAACGTATCAAGCAAATCATAGCCTGGATCTAAATTCCGAGGATTCCGAGAAACTCACGATTTTAGGATTTCGTTCTCAGGCATACGAAGAAAATCCTGGCTTCCAATTCATAAGCATGACCAGAGACAATTTTCTTGAAAATCTGTTATCAATTTACAAGGATCCTACGATGAACTTGAAGAAGAAACCCAAATTAGATTTCATGGGCGAAGCGGGTAATTAGTCAAAAACGTAACATAAGCAAGCTTGGCGCCAAGCTTGATTTCTTGTTGTACTAATAACTATTGCTTTTAATGCAGGCGGCGACGCGGGCGCTATTACGCGTGAATTCTTTTGGACAGGCTTACTGGCTTTTCAAAATGGTAAACTAGATGGAAAGCCGTTATTTGAAGGAGAGGCTGACCATAAGCTACCAAGTGTTGATGCCAGACTTAGGAGGAGCGGGATTTTCAAGTATGTTGGAAGCTTTGTCGCTCATGCCATAATTCATACCTCTATTGGATTTGTGGGTCTCTGCGAAGCGGTCGTCGAATACTTGACCACGGATGCTGTGGACGGTGACACCCCTTTTACAATAACGAAGGAAGATCTTCCGGAACTGCATATGCGTGATGCAGTAACTGACGTATGTGTTCGTTTAGTAGGCAATATTTCATTACTGCGGCTCACTGAGTTTACATTAGAAATATATATTTCCTACAGCTGATGGCCTTCCATGAAGGTAGCGCCACCTTAACCGACGTTCAAGTGGAGAATTTCAAATCTGTGGCTGTGGCATCGGAATTTAATGATGAAATTAAAGTGTCAAATGCTGCTGAAGCAATTACAGCAATACTATACCATCAAGTTATTGAGAGACGTATTCCATGTTTGGAATCGATGAAGGCGGCACTTAGAAATGCAGGGCTTTTGAGCTTTATGAGTGAGAGGTCCTATCTACGGGGGTCTATATTCCCAAGAACCACGGATACGGCTTTTCCGAAAGAAATTGTTGCAGATTTGGTTCGCGTAGAAGGCGATCAAGGCACAGAAATACTAACCTACGTCAAGACTTATATTTCCAACATCGAAGGTTAGGAATGTATATATATATATTCAACATTTCACCATTTGCCAGTCAAGCGCTTGACCCATCATTGTATTGTGTTTATTCATGGTCATTTCCATAGATCCTGCGAAGCTGAGGAAATTGCTTTGCGCTTGGACGGGTTGGCCAATTCCTCCTGAATCCGGGCTCGAGATAAAAGTAGAAGAAGATTCAGAATTCTGTGTCCACTCGTGCTTTAATCAAATCGAAATACCAGCGGACTTTACCGAAGAACAAGTGATTGCCAACTTGAATATTGTTGTGGAATATTGCAGTATGGGATTTGGTAGTATCTAGATACATCGTTTCAGGATTGCTACCGCAAAATTAAAAAAAATTGTCGAATACAAACTATGGTTTCTAATTTCACATCAAACTACCGCAAGATTAAGCGCTCATTACGTAATTATTTTTAAGGAGGCTGATGATACTAAGATATGAAGCCCTTCCCTTGTTCTGAGTTCCCACTGTGCTAAATAAAGTGACACGATACCATAAGCAGTCCAACATTGGTGCCTAATTCAAATTTTGTAAAACAGTTCAGCTTGCCGTGGAGATGGATTTAATAAATCTTTCACTGTTGCTAACTAATGAAATTGAACACGGCTTAACGGCATTAGCAGGACCCTTACAAGCTTTGGATTCTGTTGTTACTAGACTAGAGTCATTGGCACACGTATTGGAGGCTTCAGAAATACCTAATATACCGTGGCGTAGTGTAGTTTTGGAGAAGCTAGAATTGGCAATTACCCTATTAATTAGTGTTATTGACAATGGATCTCAACATCATCGTGTTGGGCGCCCAGCAATTCATATACCAATTTCTTCTGTGGAATACCTGTTGTCAATTAGGTTTAAAGTAACAGACGTAGCTAAATTGTATGGTGTATCGAGGTATACAATATTTCGCAGATTGAACGAACATGGAATACAGGTTTGTATTGGGACTATACAAAATATTACTAATATTAGTTATAACAATATTGACGCTTATAAGAAACAATAATATGTTGCATATATGTGTTAACAGGCCCGGTCTTTCTACACTAACATTTCCACGGAAGAGTTGGAGACCATAATCTCAGAAATACTAGTGGAATTCCCAAATACGGGCTACAAACGGATGAAGGGCTTTTTACAAACCAGAGGAATAAGAGTGACTGATCTGAGGGTCAGAGCTGCACTGCGACAGCTCGATCCAGCGGGTGTTGAACAACGCAGATCTTCGAATAGAGCAATTGTTCGACGGCAATACTATGTAACCTACTTTAATCAGCTCTGGCATCTTGACACAAACATGAAGTTGATTCGGTATGAAAACAAAGTCTGGCTATTATTTTAAACTTATTGTTTTTATCCTGAGGATTTCCTTAAAGAAAGCGCTTTCTTTGCAGATGGGGAATCGTGATTCGAAGCTGCATTGATGGGAAATCGAGGCTAGTGGTTTACTTAGATGCGAGCGGAGACAACAAGGCTGATACGAACCTGATATCTTTTGTTAAAGCAACAGCTAATTATGGCATTCCGTCGAGAACTAGATCAGATAAGGGAGGTGAAAATGTTCTGATTGCCCAGTTTATGCTTGAAAAACGAGGTACTGGAAGAGGCAGTCATATTTGTGGACGGTCAGTACATAACCAAAGGTAGGGTTTAGGTTATATATTATGCTTATACTTAACCTCTACTGTGCTAAAATGGATTCACTAAATATGGAAAAATTCATTAGAATTGAAAGGTACTGGAGGGATGTTTTCTATGGATTTACCGGTTCCATTTACAATGTTTTCACCGCTCTTGAGGAAGACGGGTACCTAAACTTGGACAACGCGAAGCACATTACCCTGTTGCACAAGGTTTTCTTACCACGGATAAATGCGAGCTTGGAGTGTTTTCGAAATGCATGGAACAATCATCCAATCTCTACGGAACGAAATCTGTCACCTGTGCAAATTATGGTTACAACGCTACCACCCTGTCATGACGACCTTCATTTGAATGAGGTATCAAGTGCGCGAAGCGCTTCGCAAATATTGAATAATTTTATGTACTTAATTTCTGGACTGCAATAATTCTCAGGAGGACCTTGAAGACGTCAACTTTCTTTGCGACCAGTTCAATGATTTGCAACATCTTCAAGAAAACCCGCATGATGAATCCAGCATTACGAGTCCTGTAACCAGTAATTCACTCTCGGTCGAAGAAATTAATCGGTTAGAATCTTTAATTTTCACCAGAGATTCAGATTGTCTCGGTTACGACGTATTTGTAGAGGCGCTCCTATTGTTGGATAATTAAATTATAATTTAATCACTTGCACGGATACCGAATTTTTTAATTGATAACTGAGATAATATTGATAAGAAAAATATTTGCAACAATATTATACATTCTATCCCGGGTTATAAAACCATCATAATCCACATACTGCAACAAAAAATTGGAATAAAATGAAATTCAAAATTGTTTGGGGCGACGACGGCGGCATTTACCTGTTCAAATAAATATACATTGTAAAATTTAGATATTTGTACACGAAAATGAATAGCTATATTTAAATATACCTTAATACTAAAATTATAATATGACAGGATTTACCGTGTGAAAAGCTTTCCTTTACTGGTACACACGTCCCATCATTTGCAATGCTTGATTGCAGAAGGGACAAGATATTCGACCAGCCTGACGAACAGAATCCAAGCACTGTTGACACATTTGATGTCCACATCTCAGTGCCACTTCTCTTTCCATGTCCAAGCAGATGCCACATAGTGCCTTTAAATTTTAAAACTCATTGAATAAACTTATGCCTTAAAATACGAAATCACGTTTTAGGAGAGCGCTCTGCTACGGTAGAGCCTACGACAATTACCTTTGTCTTCAACTCATTAAGCTCTTCTTCTGCTTTGCGTTCACGCTTGACCCATAGAGCATCTAGTTTGAAAGCTAACTGATCGACGGCGCTCTTGTTGAAATCAGGACACATCATCTCCAACAAAGTCGCCTTCCGTTGGCTTTCCACGAGTATAGGCTTCATATCTCGCAGTTTTTCCAGAACCAATTTCATGTTGTCAGTGGAAGGGGAGCGCTCACCAAGAATCATTTCGCACTCTTCCAGTTCCAGACTGATTGCTGCGACTTCAGAGTTGACACTTGGTTCTACTCTTGCAAATTCGCGAATATTCGCTACCAACTGAGAACATGCCGTGAAAACTGGCTGCCGTCCTTGGTCGAGCTGACTCAACTTAAGTCGGAATATGTTGTCCTCGGCGTCATGGTCTATCTTGCAACGTAGATACTATAAGATAAAAGCAAGTATTTGACATACTAACATTATACCCAGAGTATTAACAGACAATCACGTATTTTATGAGGATTTTTTAGGAAAGCGTTTTACTCACATTCTTTCCATGCGACACTATGTCTCGCATTTCTCCAAATGCATTCGAAAGTTTGGCCTTCAGTTCGTTAGCTCGTTCAAGCTGGTCGTTGTATTGCGAACAGGAAGGGCTTCCAATAACCTTTAAGTCATCCTCCGCTTCGTACAGAGTTTGAAGACATTTTTCGACGAACTGGTTTAGTATGTAAACCTGCGACAAAATAAAAGAACATAATACTTTCTTTCACGTAGTAGACCCTTAGGGCAGTATTCCGAATAGTGCCTCACCTTCACTTTCCTCTGAGCTGAGGCTGAGTCAGACCCAGTGGCGTAACGAGCGGTATTCAGAGTAATCAACGAATAAGGGCGCCGAAGGTCAGGGGCGCCACTATTGCGAATATTTGTTTTCAATTTAAAAAAATAAAATAATGAACTTAAAAATAAATTAAACTGTTCAGTCACAGCTACATTATTATTGCGTTTATAACATGATTAAGCATTTTTTCGCGTCGTGATCGTGACTCAGATTCGCCCACTCCCGTTCCCCATTCGTATGATCAAGCCGAGAAGGATAGGGGGCCACAGCATGGCTTTTAACTTCATTCTTATAATATACTCCAAAAAAAGTTTGCGCACTTGCGCGCGCAAATTCTTGTCCGCACAATTATTTTTGCACTTCGCCCAAAAAATAGAAGCACCACTCGTTCTAGTTTCGCTTCTGCTCTGCTCAGATCCTAATCTCACGATTTTGTATTCACAATGAAAAGTGAGGCTTACCCAAAGGGTCCACTCACGTTTTCATTAAGCCGTTCACCCTCACTTTCTTCTCACCCTTACTTTCATCTTACCCTCACGTGAGCCGTCATTGAGAATACTGCCCTTAGCACTTAGTTATTGGACTGACGATTAGTCATGGTTCATGCTCATGTAATTAGACTTTTCGTCTGTCCGTCTGGCACACTTTTTCTATAGCTATTGTTACTGAGCTATTGTTACTGAGCTATTGTTACTGAAACTTAATATAATCATGTTTTTGTCTTACTGGCAACGCCGGAGAAAACTTCACAATTTCTTTTGCAGCGAATTTCTCTTTTTCTGAGGCTGACTTCCGGTGTTGGATCTTAGCCTGATGGTCCCGTCTTGCTTCTTTCTTTGTTAGGATAGCGCTATCCGGATCCACTTCGCTTCGGCAGTCACGTCGGTGGTGACCAACCACGCCGCAACGCCAACAACCCTGACTACTCATTTTAATTTCGCTTTTAAAAATTGACAATTATGAAATGGAAAAGAGCACGAAGTCAAATCCAAAAACAAATACTTGAAATAATGGAATAATTCGAATGTGTCCGCGTGTCCAGCTGATGTTCAACTTGGGGGCTAGATGAGATGGTACGAGCGAGGTCTCCTGATTAGGTGAAGCAGAACTTGGGGCCCTTGTGTTCTTTACAATTCCCTGTCTAGTAAACGAAGAGTTCTTCTAAGTACACGAGGAGAATGTAAACTTGTATATGAGAATGTAAACTTGTATGCGAGGAATGTGAACTTGTATGCGTGTACTTGTACTTGAGTACACGTGTGTAGGTTTCAGTACACGTGTGTGGGTTGTGAGTACAAGTGTGCGGGTTTCAGTACAGGTGTGTAGATGTCAGTACACGTGTGTAGGTTTCAGTATACGTGTGTGCGTTTGAGTATATGAGTATGGACATAGTTTTGCAACGTTTGAAGCCTCATAGTTTCGCACTTTTCGCACTGGACTTGTATAACCGAATACCGAATGGTATGGGATAGGTATGACATACAATCATCCTTATTCAAACGCTTTTTTTATTTCATGCCAACAATGCGACAAGCCTGAATCCCTACTACGGGAACAGCGTGAATACAAGATATTTACGAACCAGCGATCTACCACCATTTACCCTGTCTTCCAAGCGATTTACCACCCTCTCTAACATGCCTGCACTACCAGTATACAGGAGCAAATCTAGGTATTCGTCAAAATAATCGTCAAAATAATCGTCAAAATAATCGTCAAAAAATCAGTAAAAATCAGCCGCCAATGTGTTTTTTACAAATAGTGCCTAAAAATCTTCCCAAAGAAGTAGTTTTTCAAAATGGGCGACATCGTAGCAGTCGAAAAGAGCGACACAATTATTAAAAGACAAATATTGCAGCACAAATAGTGCAATACGAATAGTGCGACACGAATCGAGCGACACAAAAAGTTCGACACAAATAGCTCTTAGTGGACAAACCCATGAAAGGGCACATATTTCTAGCTGTGTGATAATTTATAAATTATTTAGGTTAGGGAAAAGGCCTGAGAAATGGAAATCTAAATACATGGAGTAGTAGAACTCATGACTCTGACAGTATTTCGTGTTCTGTTATATTAAGTTAGATTTCGCTAGGGTTCTTTTTTTCTGCAACAAAGCTAATAGGTGAAGATGTAGAAATTCTTCAAACTGACAGGCATATTATACATTATTTTTTTTAGTTTAGTCAGGTGAAGTTAAATGCAGGAGCTTTATCTGAACTTGGCTCTACCGTGCACGTAGTATTGTGCAAACCAGTTGAAGTGAATTGACGTTTTGCAACAAAATAAAAGTTATAAAGTTATAAAGTTAATAACTAGTCTTTAATTAGATTCGAATTATTATCAGGGGAAATCCGAGATTTAGGGCTCGCGTGACTACTTAACTGAGAGTGAATTTGGTTACATTAAGGTATCATTGGTGTATTGTAGCGATAAAGCAGCTTGGGTTAGCTTTGGTCTTTGGTCTTGCACGTTTTGTTTTTGCCCATCATGTGTCGCACTTTTAAAGTGGCCGTGAATAGATAAGGTTCTGTAGGAACTACTAAAATAGAACATATCATATACAAAGTATATATCTTATAATTTCGTTCGTGTTCCCATTCGTGCTCAGTTTGCTCGGTAGTTTTGTGTCATACCAAATAATGGGTCAGCCTGAAATGCTCGGGTCGTGCTAGATGACTTCGTACGTGTTAGCAGGACTAATTGGAATCTGTTTGATTCTAATAGTCAACCGAGTTTTGGTTTTACCTAAACTTCCACCGGATAAGGACGTATAATAAATTATGTGAGTGATTAGAAATTCTTATAGTTTCTGTAACGAAAATATTTTTTTTTAAAAACATTATATCAGTCCGAAATGGTTTGACGATATTGTCATCCACGTTTACGTCTGTGAATTGTAGGAGACTTTTTGGTATTGTGCTGAACTATAACAGCTGTTGGAAACCTAATCGTTATTTTTTATAGGCCTGTTGGGGTTTCCAATATTTGGTTCGATGATTTATCTCAATCTGAACAACGTTCTTTATGAATTTAAGAAATGCCGACAGAAGTACGGGCAAATCTTTTCCGTTGGTATTGGCGATTCAAAGAAAGTTTACATGTCATTTCTGTCCAAATGAGAAACTATGTAGAATCATACATAAGTACGTTTTACATACAAGTAATGTACATAAATACACCTATGAGTTTGTTACTTTGAATTTTTAGGCTTACATCCTTTGCTAAAATGATTGTCTATACTCTATACATTTACATATTCATTTTGCTAATACACAAGATAACAACCAGATATCTAAAACACCCGCATTTTGTATAGCGTTATCGTGATCAACGCCTATAAGTTAATTCAGGAGGCTTTGAAGATAGATCCCTTAAATGGACGCCCGGATTTCGAGATTTTTAAAATTGGAAATGGTGGAGTACGCAACCGTGGGGTTATATTGTGTGAGGCCAACGCGAGATGGAGCGAGCAAAGACGCTTTGTCTTACTTAAGAGTTAAGTTATGGTATAAGCTAACTCACATATGGCATACAATTATCCTTATTCAAACGCTTTTATGCCAAGAATGTGACAAGCCTGAACCCCTACTGCGGGAACAGCGTGATTACAAAATATTTACTAACCAGCTATCTGCCACCATTTACCATGTCTTCCAAGCGATTTACCTCCATCTCTCTCATGCCTGCACTACCAGTATACAGGAGCAAATCTAGGTATTCATCAAAATAATCGTAAAAAAATCAGTAAAAATCAGCCGCCAATGTGTTTTTCACAAATAGTGCCTAAAAATCGTAGATTTTAAAAATGGGCGACATCGTAGCAGTCCGAAAGAGCGACACAATTAGTACAAGACAACTTGTACAGCACTAATAGTGCAATACGACACGAATCGACCGACACAAAAAGTTCGACACAAAAAGTGCGACACAAGAAGTGTGGCATCCGAGTGTGCATCCCAAAAATTGGAACAATTTCTCGGCCAACATAGGCAAGCCCATGGAAGGGCACGGATATCTGGATGTGTGATAATTTATAAATTATTTAGGTTAGGTTAAAAGGCCTGAGAAATTGACTCTGAATACATGGAGTAGAACTCAAGACTCTAACAGTATTTTGTGTCCTATTAAATTTGGTTAGATTTCGCTAAGGTTCTTTTTTTTATTTTTTGGGCAACAAATCTAGTAAGTGAAGATGTAGAAATTCTTCCCACTGACAGGCATATTATTCATTATTTTTTTTAAATTTAGTCAGGTGAAGTTAAACGCAGGAGCTTTATCTGAACTTGGCTCTACCTTGCAAGTATTGTGCAAACCAGTTGAAAAGTGAACTGATGCCTTACAAACAACAAAATAAAAGTGACAACGTTATAAAGTTAATAACTAGTCTTTAAGTAGATTCGAATTATTATCAGGAAAAATCTGAGATTTAGGGCTTGAGATTACTTACTGAGAGTGATTTTGGTTACATTAAGGTATCACTGGTGTATTGTGGCGATAAAACAGCTTTGGTTAACTTTGGTCTCGCACATTTTGTTTTCGCACATCATGTGTCTCACTTTTTAAGTGGAAGTGATTACATAAGGTTCTGAAGGAACTACTAAAACATAACATATCATATACAAGGTATACATCTTATAATTTCTTTCGTGTTCCCATTCGTGCGTATTCCGTTTGATCGGTGGTTTTGTGTCATACCAAATAATGGGTCAGGCTGAAATGCTCGGGTCGTGCTGGATGACTTCATACCTGTTAGCAGGTCTAATTGGAATCAGTTCGATTCTAATAGTCAAACGAGTTTTGTTTTTAACTAAACTTCCACCAGGTAATGACGCATAATAAATTCTGTGACTGATTAGAAATTCTTAGTTTCTGTAACGAAAAGATTTTTTTTTGAAAAACAGGATATCAGTCCAAAATGGTTTGACGATTTTGTCATCCACGTTTACGTTTGTGAGGTATAGGAAACTTTTTACTACTGTGCTAAACTAACAGGTGTTGGAAACTTAATCATTATTTTTTATAGGCCCGTGGGGGTTTCCAATATTTGGGTCGATGATTTATCTCAATCGGAACAATGTTCTTTATGAATTTGAGAAATACCGACTGAAGTACGGGCAAATCTTTTCCGTTGGTATTGGCGATTCAAAGTAAGATTACATACTGTCCAATTGAGAAAATATATTGAATCATACATAAGTACGTTTTACATACAAGTAATGTACATAAATACCCCTATGAGTTTGTTACTTTGAATTTATAGGCTTATATCCTTTGCTAAAATGATTGTCTATACTTTATACATTTACATATTCATTTTGCTAATGCACAAGATAACAAGCAGATATCTAAAAACCCCACATTTTTTATAGCGTTATCGTGATCAACGCCTATAAGTTAATTCAGGAGGCTTTGAAGATAGATTCCTTAAATGGACGCCCGGATTTCAAGATTTTTAAAATTTCAAACGGTGGAGTACGGAACCGTGGGGTTATCTTGTGTGACGCCGACGCGAGATGCAGCGAGCAAAGACGCTTTGTCTTAAGAAGCCTTCGAGAGTTCAGCCGTTCAGCTATGGTAAAATGAGCATGGAAGGGCTTCTGATCCACGAACTAGTGGAGCTCATCAGACAAATCTGTTGGCGTATATACTGTAATTACGGGATGTTTCTTAAGTATAGTATATCCTTAACGTGAGTAATGTTTCCCAGAATTTCTTTATCAGGAAAGATGTTGGGAGACCAGTATGTCCACGGCTTTTCTTCAATATCTCCATATTCAATTCTTCTGGCACATTGTCACGAGAAATCGAGTCGAGCTAGACAACGAGATGTTTCTCAAAATCGTTAGGATGCTTACTACGTTAGTTTTCCGTCAATAAAAACGATTTCCCGTCCAAATAACTATTTCAAGGATCCTTGTTTTGAATTTAAATATTTCCAGCACATTTCAGAACGCAAACATTGTTTGACCTGGTCAATTTTTTCTAACACCCTTCAAAATTCTCAACCGTAAATTCTAGAATTCGGCTAAACAATTGCGACGCGACATATTAAATCTGGTTAAAGAGCACGTGACCGAGCACGAGGCAAGCTACCAGGAGGGCGTTAGCAGGGATTTCGTTGACGTCTACCTGCATCAACGGCGGGCTTACCCAAATTCCTGTTTTGGTTCCGAGGAGGGAAGTAAGTGAATTCCAGGATATTCCAGCACGCTAGTTATCAAATAATAATTAGCCACCATTTTTTTCTTTTGACTAAAAGTTATGAACCTTGAGGTCACCCTTAAGGATCTGTTTCTTGGTGGGGTGGAAACAACCAGCACAACACTTTTCTAGAGCATTCCCTACTTGACTCAACATCCAGAGGTTCAGGTCAAGGTACAGGCCGAGATCGACGCTGTGATTGGCCGAACGCGGCTTCCGTCTCAAGTGAACAAATCCCAATTAAAATAAACAAAATCGACTTTCACGGATTGCTGTTAATTGGATTCGTCTATTTAATGGAATTTCATTTTAATTACATACCTATTTTCGTGAAAGCTGTTCTGAACGAAGTACACCGGAAGTGCTCACTCTTCCCCGTTAGCATGTATCACAAAGTGCTACAGGACACTATTGGAAGGATCCTGAGAACTTTCGACCTGAGCGTTTCTAAAACGACGCAGGAACAGAACTGGTGAAACACACCCCACTCATGCCCGTCTCCACTCGTATTGCTTCCAACTTTTTATGTTGAACTATGCTAATTTCATATTTTAAATTCAATTTTCTCAAATTGAATTATTAATTGGGTATTTCGGTTTTTCTTAGACAGGAAAACGAGTTTGTCTTGATGAAACCCTGGCACGTGATACTTTCTCTCTTCTATTATGTCTGTTTCAGCAGTTTTCTTGGGAACTTGCTCCAGATTCGCTGAATACGTCACTAACTGCTGTGACACCGACCCTCCTTACATCTCCAAAGGATTTCAACGTAATAATCACGGCCCGTAATTAAAATTCCTGGGGAAAATTTTTAAAATAACAAAAACCGGATTGTTTTGGTTCACAAAGTTTATTTGTATAACTCATTTTATTTTCAAGCAACGTTGTAAATCCCATCCCAAAAGCTCATTCTTTCCTTGAAAGGGTTAATAAGAAGCTTTATCTGCATATCCAGCTGTAGCCAGTTCAGTTGGCCTGTCTCTGTTTCTTCCTTTGTCAGAGGACTCCATTTCAAGGAATCTCCAAGTGAAACCTTTGGTATCCTGGAATACATAAAACAGTATTCATATGCATTGTGGTAACTAAGAGATATGCTCTTTAAAATACGTATTGGAATTGAGACCAACCCAGTTTTCACGAAGCTGGCAATAAGCTTGACAAAGTCTCTTGAAAATTCAACGTCTTCCGGTTCTTTAACCATGTGTTCCGGCGAGAAAATGCCAGCAAAACTAGGGTTTTGGGGATCACCCGGGCTGAAAAGATATGGGAGTTCTTCACAGTGTGTTGTGACTTTACCCAGTAGATCTGTTATGTTTCGAGCCCACAAGTAACTGAAATCCTGTCTTTTCTTTGTAATCAAGGCAGTATAGACAGGAATATATTTAGCCATTAGGCGTGCCATATCATGGCATCCGTAGAGGAAGAAGCTGTCCGTGTAGAGATTCGTTAAGTTCACTTCTTTTTCTGGTATAATTTCCTTATTATCAAAATAAAACTTTCGTATTTTTTCCGGAATTCCTGTCAGGTCACGTCCCGTTAGCTGGGGGTCCTGACCATATTGAAATGTAATAGGAGCAACGTAGTTCCAGTTGTCATTCAAGGATTTGAGGAGTGTTGCATTTCTTATAACAGCTATCAGAAACAAGAAAAAAAATCAATTTTTGCTCTTTTGATTTCTGATTTATAAGAAAATACTTTGTACAGGCTGCTTGCAAAATGCTTCCGTCTTCTTTGGTGATAGTGAGTAGAAGTGGAACACGATTGAAATTCCCAGCCTTAAGTAGATCAATTGGCGAATTCAGTAGAATTGGTTCAGGATTATTTTCATTCGTAATTTCAAGTGTTGGTGGAAAAGCAACCATGGGATCTTTATACCATTTCTGTAATATAATTCAAATTATGAATATGACTAATATCCATAGATTCATGCGGTTTATAGGAAATTGAAATTATTATAACCTTACGACAAATATGGATTGGGATTCAACAATATCCGCCACTGGTTTCTTCTTCAAGCATGATATTAAGTCTTCTGTACTGCTAGAGTTACATTTAAGGTGTTTTCCGACAAGTACGGCTTTTTCGAATGTGCTTTCCAAATATGCCCATGCATTCAAGACGCAACCACTATGAGTAATTGCGCTGCGATACAGACCTGTGAAAAATCAAAGGCGTATTATGCCAGAACAGAATGAATGCATGTTTTCAGGTAGTGGTTGAAAAATTTAAATGATAATGGTGTAGAAATCATGTTAAGGGGTTGTAGTTAATACTTATAATGCCGGTATTTTCAAAAGATTTGGATATTATGCGATGGTTTGTTGGAATGCTGAACACCTTGTGTTTATAACTGTGTGCTTAGGATTTTCCAAGACCGCTCGCGAGCAGGGTCTCGGAAAAACTTTCTGAAACTGGAATTTTAAATTCTATTTATTTTTTAAATAGAAACAAATTGAGCACATATTTTAATGGCCAAAGCGATCCTGATTTCAACGATTTATCCGTCATCATATTGTACAAATGGCCTTTTCCTCGCACCAAGGCCGCGGCCCGCGCCCTCATTTTGGATATCTAACACACTGACGCGATAGCGTTTCTATCTAGCGGCTGAGAATTACACTGCTCAGGTTTCTAAAAGTCGCTAATGTACTTAACACCAACCCTTGGATGAAGGTGACAATAGAAGTGTAGTTACACATGCTCCACCACTACTTTGTCCATGGATAGTTACTCTCGACGGATCTCCGCCGAAAGCCTCGATGTTGGCCTGAATCCATTTTAAAGCTAGTACTTGATCCTTTAAACCCATGTTACCTGCAGCTTCTCCACTTTCAAGATTTAAAAATCCTGTTAACAAGTATACCCAAAACATTCAGCAATAAATTTCATCATAAGGTCATACGGATTGCAAATTTTAGATTTGACTGCTTACCGAGTATTCCCAGCCTATAATTAATTGTGACAAGAAGAATATCTTCATCCATAAAGTAATTTGCACCATAACAATTGCTAAAACCTTCTATATTCGCTGTAAGGATGACAAATATTATATAAATTATGTATTCTAGAATTTATTGGGAAATATATAAACGTGTCATGAGAAAAGTAGAATCTGCCATTAAAAAGAAGACTTGTGCAATAAGTCTGCATGGCAGTTTGATTTTAGTGAGGTTAGGTTAGGTTAAAACGTTAGAGGACGAGATTGATCCGTTCTAAAGGTTAGGTTAGATTTTTGAAATAACCAAAATGACCAACAACTAACCTAACCTTTGGAATTATAGACCAATTTTACTTATTGCAGCATTCCATTTCCTATTGCAAAAGTATTCTTTTTTATGGCATATTCTATTTTTTCATGGCATCGAAAAATGCCACCCGAATTTATTTAAATTTCATGAAATGGACTTACCACCGCCGTAGATGTAAACAAGAACCGGTCGCCTCTTGTGATCAGACTGTGAAATCAGAAACATTAAAATTAGAAATATTTCATATGATATATTAATTGAGTTCGTAATACTTTATATTTTACCTTGGGCGTATAAACATTCAAAAATAAGCAGTCCTCATCACTAGCTGGATCTAGTTCTGTACCACCAATTACGGGCTGAGGAGGAAACGCTGCAAAATTAATGGCATCTTTGGTGCCGTTCCATGCTGTGCTTGGAATGGAATTCTGAAAATCAAAATATGTGTTATAAACTTCGCTAAAATTTACTATTCTGTAATAGACTTACCACAAATCGACTGGGAATGATTCCATAACGAATTCCTAAATAAGCTTCGTAATTATTTCCATTTCTGGACCTCATGAACTTTCCCCGCAATATTCCATTTTTGGTTCGAGTGGTCGGAGCGTTGATTGAAGATTTTACACTGAAATATACGAAAAATAAAACACAACAGGTAGGCAGGCGGTCATTGATCTACAACTATTCGAGTCAGGTATTTTTTAATGGCGAAAGTCAAAGTCCCGGAACTCTGAATCGCAAAATCTGTCCACTCAAAAATCGGCATGATAATTGGTTTTGAACTTAATATATACTTGCTTACTGATGTTGAACAAAGATAGATGCTCTGTTTTGAATTTTTTTCGACTCCTGGGCTCCCAGTCTAATTGAAGTCGACTTTCCCATGTCATTACAAGTTTTCAATGTGACGATTAAGATAATTAAAATAACCAATGCACTTATTATCACAAAAAGTCGACGACAGTTGGGGCCCGAAGCAGAGATTCGCCGCAAAAGTGGCACTGATTCGCTATGACTCTCATCTCTCATTTCTTATATTTATTGAATTTAAGTAGAAATGAAACAATATGAGTTCAGTTGGAATAGAAATATTTGTCACAAATAACACTTTGAACTGACTGGGAGTCCTTGGTTCCTCGCATGGCTACTCTGTGGGGCTAACTCAATGAATGACTTGCGGACAATTGCCAGACGATGATGGCACTACCAACCGCTGTGCGATCATAAACACAGTTTCACTAAAGCTCAAGCTATACTAACAAGCATAGCAGAAATACAGCTCAAAGCCCTACACGCAATCAGGCCGATTCATATTTCTTGAAATATCTGTTTTAGCTTTGACTGACCTGTGTAACCGGAGCAAAACTTGCATTTATAAATGGAACGGTTATGTGAATGCAGGTCAAGCAGCCGAAAGATATTGAATTGTGTTCGAAATCCTAATAGTTAATAATATAAAATAATTCCTGTGGGTGAAATACTAGTCTGTACTTTTTATACGGCGTACTGAATAGGCCTTCTTCTACCTCAGTAATTTTTAATGCTTTTTGCATTTGTTTATTTTCTGTCAACATTTCTGATCGGGTAATATGGTGGCGAAGAGAGAACTGATAAGTGTATATGTAGGTTGATGTATAGCTGTTTCAACACGGACTAAATATGAGTTTTGAAATTTAAACCCATGTTGTCAGGGTAGTACTCGTGGAATTTGTGCCTAGGTGGGGTTAAAACAATTCGTAAATCATGACAATGGAGTAGAAAAGGATTGGCCCATAAACCACTGATAATAAATTTGACGTGGGTCTTCTGCATTTTACATACATGAATTTTTTGTATGTCACTTTTGTCAAACTGACTAGCAAATAAAGTGGGACACAAAATATAAATCCACAAAATGCTCAGTTTGGAAAAAGTTGTTCCATGCTGCATACGGAAGAAAATACATACCCTTACTCGAGACCATAACAAAAATTCAATTCAGTGCTTCAACAGTGATTAAGCTCTAGAGTTTCCGCCAGCATTTTGAAGGTTGACCGCCGGCATTCACACTATGCCAGTATTTGTAGCTAACTAGAAATATATTCGCTTGATTTTGCGAAGAAATATAGAGCATAAAATATTGCGGAGATAGAACATAGCGAGACACAAACATTGCAGCAAAAAATATCTGACACAACCTAACCAATATATTTAAAAATTCATGAAAGGGGTCTCGTACAAAAGGTCGGATTTCCAGTTTTACCGAGCCAAGATAACTTAACGCATTTAATGACACTGTAAATGTAAGGAACCAGTACCCTTGCATTGACCAATTTATAAAGGAATATATCAGCTAAGACTTGGAAAATTTTCCGCTGCTGTGTTCTTGCCTCTATGTTTTTCCCACGCTACGTTTTATGCCCGCTGTATTAACTTTTTGACATAATATTTATAGCTAATGATAAAATAACGGATAGGTATTCGTTGTTTTTAGTCCGAAATACCTTGCCAACGAAACTTGTCAAAAAGGGGAAATGGAAAACCGGGAGTCGGATTTTTTGCTAAATGAATATAAATCAAAAGTGGGAGTTCGGAGGAACTGGTGTCGAATAGTATTCATTCTTGTGTGCCTTTTAGGGTTAATTGTGTTGGCTTGGTTTACGTTAACACAGCCAGGTTCGCCAATAATCGCCACAAAGCTAGGGAAAATCAGAGGTGTCACTATGAAGTCTAGACAAGGGCGGGACTTCTACGGTTTCTACAGTCTACCATATGCCCAACCACCCCTTGGTTCTCTTAGATTCGAAGTAAGTACCAATCTACAATTATGTAACTTTCTTCGTTGCGTGTTGGTGTTGCATTAAAATTTATAATGATCGTGTTTAAGGCACCCTTGCCCGCACAGCCTTGGAGCGGAATACGAGACTCTAGCGTAGTGGGGCCCGATTGTGCACAAGTTCCTAAGGATAAAACTGTACCAGAAGGGAGTGAGGACTGTCTCTATGTCAACGTGTTCACACCGCGGGTAGACCAGCATACAATGTCCCCGCTCTTGTTTGAGCTCATTGGTTATATAAATTTTGATTAATATTGCAGCTAGTAGCCGAGATAACCAATGTGAGCCTTCCAGTCTTATTCTTTGTTTTTGGCGGAGATCGCATGTTTGGGAGTGCCAACGAGTATCATGCAGACTATTTTATGGACGAAGAAGTGATTATTGTCTTTGTGCAGTACAGGCTCTCCGTGTTTGGTAATTTAGAGTACCTATTCACCTGTCAACCTAATTTGCTTGACTTTTTAATGATGAGCTTATTAGTGAGGCCATGCCTTTCAAATCGATTTACCCTCAAGCCGTGCTACCACTGCTTCTAATTTTTTAAATACATGTGCATTTCTCGAGAAAATTGTCAAGAAATTTCAAACTGTACTTTAGTCAAAATGCTTTATATAATTGTAAATACTTTTCAGGTTGGCTTAGTACAGGAGACTCTGTGGTGAGCGGAAACCAAGCTCTAAAGGACGTTGTTTTGGCTCTAAGCTGGGTCCAGGAAAATATTCAAAGCTTCGGCGGAGACCCGACCCGAGTAACTCTATGGGGACAGTGTAATGGGGCAATCATGGCCCACAACATCCTTTTGTCTCCAATGCTCAGTAGGAAAGGTGAAATTCACCATTGTGAATAATTTTACTGTACTTTTTTTTATATTGGAATTCATTTTTGAAGGTTACTTTTCGAGAGCAATTATGATGAGCGGTACAGCGCTGCAAGTCGACGGCTTTCAAAATGATCCACGTGGGAATGCTATTGCTTTGGGAAAAGCCTTGAACTGTTCTAGCGTTGAAAACTCTGCAGCACTGCTAAGATGCTTTCGAGCTGCGAGCACAATGGAATTAGCCTTTTTCGCTAATAATCCGCCAAATTTTTATGCTCCGTCAGTTGAAAGTATTTCGGTTAATGGTAATACTTCGTCAGTATATTTTTCGAACTCAGCAGCGAGCTTGATGGAAGCTAAAAATGCGAGTCATGCCCATATTCCTGTGATCTTTGGAGACGTGTCTAATGAGGCACTCAGATGGGTTTGTAGTGAGTGCACTAGTACTGTACTTACATCTTTCAGAGAACATTTCAATTAGAATTCCATTATCTAGAAAGAAATTATATTTTTAGAATATATTGTCAATAATACCGCCCGAGCTGCGTTGAATACAGACATGGAGCCTTTTCTTCGAAATAAGAGTTTAATGTACCTCAATCCGCCGCCGATTCCTGAGTCTGCCAGGACTATTTTCGAACAACTGCGAGAATTCTACTTAGGAAACAGCAGTGTGGCCCTTGACAACTGGCAAAATTTTACGAATATGGTTACTGATCGGTGAGGTTACGCTCAGAGATCTGGCAATTGATTTTTGGAACTATTTAATTCTTCAGTTTTTCTAATGTTAACAGAATTGAGAACCATCCAACCAAAACTGCAGCAGTATTTAATGCTCAGCACAGTCCCACTTACCTCTATGTCTGGTCTAAGCAGGGTCCAACTAATATCAGTGCTATTAAAGGAGACGACTGTGAGACGCATCTTACCCCACCCTATGGTCTGTTCTGAAAATATATGGTTCATGTTCGATATAAACTTCAGTCAATAATGTTATCAATAATTTTCAGGCGTCTTGCATCAAGATGAGCTTCAATTTTTAATGCCAAATCAAAAGTATCCCTATATTCCTCTCAGCTCTGACTACGCCTACTTTTCAAAAGCAGTGGTTAAGCTCTTCGCAACTTTCGCTACCACGGGGTGAGAAAGTCTTACAATTCAATTCAGGAAATCTTTCAAAACAAAGTGAAACTAATTTAAATTAAATTAATTATGGCATTACAAATCTCAATTTTTAAATTATTAGGATTCTTACGGATTTCTTCGGAGTACCATGGCTTCCCATTCATGCAAATGACAATGGCAAGTACCGGTTTAATATAGACGAAAGGCCTGGAGTAATTGAACCCTTTACGAGCAGAATGCAGTTCTGGGACTCGTTCCAATTCAACATTATTTACAATCAAACAACGCTGGCGACTCAGTACCGTGCTCAAAATCGGGAATTATTAAAATAGCCTGTTACATATGTATTGTATAAGGGTGGCATTTTTCGATGCCATAGAAAAATAGAATATGCCATAAAATAAAAAACTTTTCCAATAGGAAATGAAATTCTGCAATAAGTAAATTTGGTCTATAATTCCAGAGGTTAGGTTAGTTGTTGGTCATTTTCGTATTTCAAAAATCTAACCTAACCTGTATCCACGGATCAATCTCGTCCGCTAACGTTTTAACCTAACCTAACCTGACTAAAATCAAATTCACTGCCGTGCAGACTTATTGCACAAGTCTTCTTTTTCATTGCAGATTCTATTTTCTCATGGCACGTTTATGTATCTTCCATTGTATAATACATATGCTCTATGTGGAACGATGAACGAATAGTCCCTCATCTATTTCAAAATGTGTAAACAAGGGCAAATAAATCAGTTCACAAAGTACATATTGTCATTTGTGTATAATTTAAGTACCCAATACCCAAACGTGTTAGGTATATTAAACTATTCATTATAATAAAACTCTGTACAATAAAACCTATTACTACGAAATATATTTATCGATTTTATCATTGTCTTCAGTTTAATGTTGACAACATAGTTGTGACCGAGCCGTGATTTGGGAAGTCGTTTAAACATTTTGAAATGAATATGTGTTTTACAAATGTAGTGTAAATGCCGTCGTGCTTTAGGAACACCTTCTGCCTGTGTAAATCAAAAGTTTGGTGACACTTATCCCATAACCCAAAAAATAAAGAATAATTGCCTAGGTACATTTGCCTGACTACACACCTCGTTTCCGTGAAATCCTTATTTTTCTACGCTCCACGAAAACTTTGTATGAAGTAGTATGAATTATGGATGAAACAATTGGGCACACGTGGCTTAGTAGCAAGAAGGTTGAAGGCTTATGACTTACTTTCCAACATTTACTGAATGAATATTCCCGGAACAAGCCGTCGTAATTGTGGTTCACATTCTACCATACTCGACGAACCGCGAATGCTTTTTTCTTACTACTTGTTTACTATCGAGTTTTTAATTATGCGACCCTTGCCAAATATTGCGACAGGGCTTCGCGCGTGTTTCACAGTGTCAGTGCTGGCTAGTGACGATTATACGTACATATGTTACAGGCCGTTTGTATTTCCAAGCCCGATATATCCGGCCTATGCCGATGTATCTTGAAGCGTAGTTAATGCCCTGAAAGGGCGTTATAAACATCGAAAATGGAATATGTTAATACTGTTTCTAGACCAAAATGTCATGCTCTTTCCAATGGTGCCAATCATTTGTTGCCTACACCTCGTGTAATATATCAAATTCAACATTTTATAAGTTTCGAAACTGTACTTCTACAATAAATAGTTAAACAAGTTGTTTTAGAGAGATTTACGTAGCACCATTGGAAAGAATATAAAATTTTGGTCTAGAAACAGTATTAACATATTCCATTTTCGATGTTTATAACGCC
>JAQFYT010000686.1:0-21970 GCA_034694925.1 Ceratophysella denticulata
GCTCACAGGGACACAGGCTCACAGGGACACAGGCTCACAGGCACATCCGACATCCTACGAAAATATATATAAGATGAGGGGAGTGCATTGCATTCAACAACGTGGTGCAGTTTTGGAGTACTACTCTCCTAGGTTGTATGTTATGCTTATGGAACTCGCTGCCTTGAGAATGAAAACACTTTCGATCTCGTTGGAACGCAAGCCAAAGGCAGGCCAGGCCAGTAACCAGTAACGTAACTGAGGAGGGAGAGAAGGGGGGGGGGGGGGTACTGCTACCATGCTGACTGCACTACGTTCTGTTACCCATCCATTTGGGTGTTAGCTAACATAGACACAGATTTTTATTATTTTTTTTTTTGCAAAGTAGGGCATAGCTCTACGAGAACGAGCTCAACAGAAGATACCGACAAGGAGAGCACTTTCACTGTTTCCCTAGCTTAGCCTTTGTAGAAGGAGCTAACTATAACCCGTATGCATTTACTAGTAACCTACTGTTACTAGAGCTCCACGTTGGGCATTCAGGGCTTGACAGCGGCACGTTACGGACGTGTGCGGTGTCTTGGAGCCATTTCGGCATTTTGTGTTGAGAGACATATAGAGACTAATTGAAGTTAAAGCTATAATAGTTCAATTGGACATTTACTGGTGGATTAGGATTTTTTGAACTCAGTTCAGTCGTGTGTTGAGGCTTGAGTGAGGAAGACATACCTTCGACAATTGAAGTTGATTTAATTTACAATTATCGACATTCATCATTATCGGCTAGTGATTCTACAGTTTGAATTGAATTTTAATACTGTGCAGTTTATACTTGTGCATTTGGTGCTTCAAATCCACCCATTTATTTAAAAAAAAATTCGTCTGTGATGTGAATATGGAAATTGGTGTGCTCCCAACCTTAGTCGGCTTGTGGAACCCTATTGGTGGAATTGAATTTTTTAGTGGACGAGGGCCTAAAAATATTGGTTAATTTTTTTTTAATTAAAAAAAATAAAATTGTGGGGTTATTTTTCAAAAAAAATTTATTGTCAATTAAAGATTACGTTACTTGCCAGGACAGTAACAGTTAAAAGAAAAGGAAAGGCACACGTTTATTGCGAATTACCGAGGCAATAACACTAAACAGAACTGAAAGAAAGAGTGTGTTGTTGAGAAGGTCTGACGTAACCTACGTAACTCTGTAAAATCTGTGCTACTTTTCGCCGGAGTGGATTCTTGTGCAAAAAAAAAAGACGGCATTGTAGTTACCTGACACTCCTTACCTCTAATAATTCGTATACATACAATCTACAATAAAACCTACAAACCTACCCCCTCTGTCACTACAAAATCCTCTGTGTATTCTAGCCTGTATTCCTGGGCTAAGACGCAGCCGAGGATTTTTTTTGCACGCAAATTTTGTGAATGATACTATTTTTCCCACAGCGTACCACCCAGAGAAGAACTACGCGCTAGACACTGAAATTGTGTGTAGAATCTCCAGCGTTTTTATCCAGTTGTGACAGTGCTGGTTGAGGTTTGACTGGTTTCACGCTACGTTGTTAGTTTTAAAAAGTGCTGGACACTTTTTATATTAGTATGGAGATACCTATGAGTCCTTTCAACCTTAGCCCAACACTCAGTGTCCACTCCCCGAACCCGCCGGGGCTGGTCCATGGTGGGACGAGTTTGTGGGGCGGGGACCATCACCAGCAACAACAGCACCATCCCCACCATCATCACCACAGCGTCTCCCATGCCGCCCACCACCATGGACTCCTGACCACGGCTCATCACGCCGGCGGCGGGCATGGGATTGAGCATGGCTATAATATCTACAGCCCAGGTAGTTCGACGCGTTTTAACGGTAAATTGAAAAACAAAACCTATATTTGAAATTTAAATTTGTACACGGCCGGAATAATCACTAAACGTAGCTTGCGGCCTGCCCGAATGGCAGATTGCGCGGGGCGTTTCATAATTGCATTTTTCATTTGTCTCCCGGTCGTCGGTTGATGCGCTTCGCGCTGGCGTTCATAAACTAGCAATTCTACTAAAATGTCAGTTTAACCTTATTCACGTCCAGGCCATTTTATAATAGAAACTAGGCAGTGAAATTCATTGGCTTTAGCTGAAGATGAATGTCGCCTTGAAGCTGCATACTCAACTAATGTCATCAGGGATTTCGACGATGGGTGATAACGCCGGAAAACAGCCGGAGCCAGGGCCGATTTTAATAATATAATTAGTATAGGAATAAAGCCAAAGTAAAGGAAATGCAGGGGTATCTCCAATCGAAATCAATCTATCTTTCAACTATAACGTTTAAGTTAAATCCACGTGGTATATTGTATTCCTATTTCGTATTCCATGTAAATGCTTTAATACTAAATTATAGAACTATATAAACTAAACGAAGCAGGAAGCATTTGGAAATACCTATGTATGTTGTATGTCCAGCAAGCAAGCAATCATCCCAAATCTCCCTAATAGATTTGTCCTACTCCTACCCATGTTCAATTCTATAATGATACTTGTTCTGTTTGGAAATTCAGGTCATTCGGGAAAAGTGGTATACAGATATAGGGCTTGGCTATAGGCTAGTATATGAAGAAATGGATTATTGATTAGCTCTCGACAGCGTTGGAACTTAGAGTTCCTCTCAGGCTATTATTATACGGAATAAGGTCATTCAAACTATGTATGCAGTGCAGCGTGGACTGACTTGAGTGCATCTACGTAATGACTTCGGCGTTTCCTTGATATTCTCATTAATTATTCATATTCAGTATTCCGGCAAGAGTCCGTCCATCCAAGTGGCAAGTTGCAAACTATGGTGTAGGGTAGAATGTGTACACAGTTTAGTGTAGATACACTTTGGCAGATTCTGTAGGTAGGTGTAGCTACAGTATTTGGTATATCTCCCGGGTGAACTGTAAACCCTGGGAGTTGGGAGCTTCGGAGCCAATGGCCCTGAAAAGGCTAAAACCCCGATTTCGGTTCGGAGGACACGCATCAATATTTCCTCCTGCACCACCGCGTGCTTGGGATGAATTTCGAAATCCACATTTGGCCTTCGAATGAAAGTACGAGGTCTCGTGTGGGTAGTACGGAGGATTTAATATTTTGAAATGCCGGTACTTTGGAATGACCTTGTCTGTTATGTGCAGAGGGATTTCAGAAGCATATGGTTTTATGGGATTGGAGATTCGGGCGACAAGCAAACCAGGATAAGGCGAAGGAAAATGCATGGAAATGCATAGCTTGTAGCTGCTTTCTACGCGTAACGTAACGCGTTACACGAGAATTACCCGGGGTGAAATTCCGGATTTTGTTATACCTGAAGGGGGCAGGCATTCTATTTAATTCAGGTTTGAATGTCGCACATTTTTTTTTGCTGTACAAATGGTTGTGCATTGTAATTGTGTTTTGGATTTGAATTTAAATTTGCCTCATTGCTTATGCCATTGGAATTTATGTAAACGACGCCAAAACCGGCCAATTTAGTAAACCGTGTCTGAACCAAACTAAGCTGATACTATTGGCTAGAAAGTCCGAGATCTACCCGCTACAGATCCAACACACGTGCAATATTTAATTTACGCATAACATGATTTTAAATATACCCGGCTTTGTAACCGAACCGACAAATTGCCGCTGAAGAATTGTCGTAAACGCTATATAACATTGTAATGCTATACGATTGCGTTGTGACAGGGATTGAGTAAGCCTAACGCGGACGCGTGACAAGTTCTGTTTTCTGTTTTTTTCGCCGACACCCGACATTCAGTCGTGCCGCCATCGAAATTCACAATTATTTGCTTTTATAGGCATCTCTATCTCTGTACCTATACTTACATTATACTGTATTATTGTATTTCTCAAGCATTTGGACTTAATTCAATATATTCAAACTACATTTAGATATGTATCGCACATCGTCGTCGTTGTCTGACTACCTCTAGGTAGATATGAATTATACAAGGAAATTCGAAACACTGAATTCAATTAACATTAACAAGCCAGATGTTTTTTACTTTACTTTACGCTGGTTGTTTGAATTTATTACATAAGATTTCCGGTTCCGATTTGAATTCAATTTATGGTTTATATAAATAAATATCAGGAATTGGAATGTACCGGCAATTTGTAATGTTGTTATTGTTAATTATCGATAATCAGGTAAAAGTACAAAAGTACTCGGTACTCAATACTCAATATGTGTGTCATTTCAGATTAATACTGACCGTATCTGTAGAATGCAATTTAGATTTAGTCAGAGCCAAAACCAAACCACAAATAGTATGACGTTTTCCATATCGCCTATTCTACGCAAAGTATTGTTTCGTTTCCATTCGAGCAGTAAATACGTCAGTTCAGTCATCCATCCAGTATTCAAGTAGTTTTATGTTGGGGTAATTCGTGGTACATATAGGCATGATTCGCCTTATCATATCAGGGCATTGTGTACCTACAACTTAGGCTAGGTATTGTTTGTCAATAGAAGAACGTAGCGTATGACGTGTGCGGTGTGCGACGAGAGTTGTAAAAATTGTTGTTTTTCGTTGATTCGAGTAAAAAAAGAGCTATTATTTGTATTAAGCCAAGATTAACCTAATTGATTTGTGTATTTGATTTATGTATTTCCAGCTTCCCAACATGGAACAACCTCAACGAGTGGACTTGAGTTCACGGCAGTCCTAGCCCCAGATCAGCCCGATACAAAAGAAGGTATAGAAGAACTCTGTCCTGTCTGTGGGGACAAAGTGTCGGGCTATCACTATGGTCTCTTAACCTGTGAGTCATGTAAAGGATTTTTTAAACGTACCGTCCAAAATAAAAAAGTCTACACCTGTGTTGCGGAACGAAGTTGTCATATTGATAAAACACAACGGAAGAGATGTCCCTATTGTCGATTTCAAAAATGTCTCGAGGTTGGGATGAAGCTTGAAGGTCAGTAAATTCATATTTTTTAAATTTTTATAAAACCATAAAACATGCCCATAGCCTAAGTTTTTGCCCGATACCGACAAATACTTGTGTGTAGTGCGGTATTATTCGAATTTTGCGCTTTCGATCATTACGCTTTTGACTTTACCATGATGCACAGTAGCGGCTAACCGCGATCCGAGATTGCGATTTGCGATACTAATAAGTGCGACCTAGGCATTTATTGAAAAACAAACACTAAACGACTTATTTTCTCCCCTTTCCTGAATTATTTACGTATCCGATAGTATAACCCGCTTAATTTAGACGTCTGATTTATTTAAAATTTAATTTCGATTCAATTCTTAAATTTTACTCAGTATTTTACATTGTAGACATACTCGTATTTATGTTGCCTGTAACTATCTTACGCAGGGAACTCGAAAAGCTGGGTTATTCGTCAGTTTTGCATTTTTAAGCATTTTACCAGCAAAAACGTCTTGTTACGTCTTGGTCGAATTATCGATTTTGCAAAATACTCAGTCTTTACGCTATATTAATATATACCATATTTATTTCCACAATAGAACCCATGCGCTAGCGCTAACGAAGCATTTCGCCTGTACGCTTATATTAAGTTTAGTATTTAGTAGTTATGTTATACCGTTTTACGACCCTCATTTCACTATGTTTATTTATTGATATGATTCATCTGATTCATGAGTTTTAGAAAAGCTGATGTGGCTATTTGGTATTTTACGAATAATTGTCGTCAATTTCATTAGACAGACTGTGTCTCTTCTGCTGTCATCATCACATCATCAGCATGTTTCCTCATTCAAATTCAAGTCGTGCGTGCGTGTATACGTTTCGTTCATTTCCCATATACCAAATATACTAAATATCGTAACATAGAAACTACGAACTTCATTTTAATTTCAATTATACCTATTGAACTATTTACTATTACTATTGGGTACTTAATTGGAATATATTGACTACATATTCCACCTTTTTCTCGCACACAATGTGTACCATCATCTCATGTGTCATCTTCCTGCCCTACTCACATCTCGCATACACCCACACACACCCTTCTAAAGTTGCAAAATCTGTTACGAATGCAAATACATGCATTGTAATATGAAGTTTAAGAGATTAGGATAAGTAACGAAAACGAAGGTACCTACCTAAATCTATACTTACGTGTCTTTTTTTTAAAAAAAATATCGTATGTCGATGTAAGAATTGGTCATATCCGCGCTAATGTCAGCTTAACAGACCGAAATCCGTTTAAAAATAATTTTGTTTTGTCCAACAAAAACGTGATTTTAGCAATTGAAATTTTATATTACCCAACAAAACTGTGATTTTTGGCTATAAAAAATGTTATTTTCGCAGACAGAATGTGGCTAGCCTTAAAACGCGTAAATTGCCGGATTGTAAGAACAATAAATAGGCGAACCTTAAAGTTTAAACTAGGACGTATTAATTGAATTTCACAGGTCAAGTCAAGATTTAATTGCTTTGATTCTGAGTTTGATTAGTAATTTATTTTAATTTGACATACAAAAAATAAACATGCACATAGATATGTCTTTTTGTGTGAGGTTTTGGGATTTACTGTACTGGTGATAGCATGCTCAATTACCAGATTGGCCTTTTAACTATCTACATCACCGCACACTCTAAACTCTAAATTTCATACAACACAGAGTCCATGTACCCTCGTGTAACCAGATATTTATACATTATACAACCACGTTATATGAGTTAACTTGGCCTAGTTTACACGTTTCAGAGTTTACACGCATCAAAACGTGCCACATGGAGTCCCTCCTATTAGCAGAAATGAAGCAATTTTAGTTTAGTTTTTTTTACCTTTACAGGTAGGTATTATGATCATAGCAAGCATTTTGAGACGTGCAAAATTTACACTGTAAATCCTAATGCTAATTCCCTAATGCTTAATACTGGTGCCAAGCATCACTTTAAGCTGGGGATCCACAAGCAAAAAGCACCTTGCATCATACTTTGTACAAGTAATAAAAATAAACGACGCGTTATTGCGTATTCTCACACTTTGAAATTTGCGAACATTCATTTTCATACACCGAAAAAGAAGGGGTCTAAAAAATTTCGAGTTTAAATGTACCAATGTAATAATACCTTCTTTGTTCAATGACATGGAAATATCCTCACTCACACACCACCATATTGATTTAACACACATATACACACATGGTGCGTAAAACTATGTACTAAAGTAAATCTGCAGGTTGTATGCGTAAAAGCTTTAGTGTTATTTAACGATTTAACCAGAAATCCTATGTGTATTTGCCGTACTGCAAAAATATTTGAGTACAAATTACAATAGCGAAATGGAACTCATTCAGTATTTTTAGGCTATGGTTCACAGCTCAAATTAGCATAGTGTTAACGAAAATGAAAGTTATGCCAATTAAACAATTTGTTGTCCATTGCTCAATCCGCGGTTATTTCGTAGTCTTTGTTGACTGACCTTTTTGTACATGCGTATCACATGCCATCGTGTACTTAGGCACACTGATATATTTTGTTTCTTGCGTGGCGGGGACATATTGGTTAAAATTGAAATTCGCTGCATTCCGCGCTTTTCCAGGTAGATATTTTAATGTGCTTATCTTCTGATCATCAAAATTAACGGCGACATCGGCCCGGGGAAAATTCTAAATTTATAATTAATGCTACACGCGCTATACTATAGTCATCTTCCCTATTGTGTTGAGATTTGCTATTTTGTTATGATGATGATTATTATTAGAGTCAGCATGGACTACGTTGCAATTTTTGCAGAGTTTGATAGACACGAGACTACGAGACTCTGTGATCTCTGATGAATGTAATTGAAGTGGATGGGCTGGGTATACAAAAAATGTAACATTCAATGGAGATTTTTTGTTGTCTTGACTTGAGTTTAGTTTATGAAGATAGATAGATGCTAAAATATTGTGTGTACTATTGGCTGGCAGGACGTGCTTCTGCCTCTGGCCTATTTCTAATCTAAAATGTCTAAAACCCTAGCCCAGTACTTACGTACACGTAGTATATTTATCTTTTCTGATACAGCAAAACCATGCAATCCTATACTGAATACTGATGGTAATGTTAATAAAGTCTCAGTCGCAGCCAGCGCCGAAATAAATTAGCATCTCCTTGATAGCAATAATAGCACGGCATTTATTTATACATGTTAACGGTATTACGTATGACGGGAGTCTCACGTTTTAATTTTCAATGTAATCTTATTGTTATACAATGTTTAATCTAAAGGGATAGGCCAAAATGCCTGCATGGTCGCACTTTGTCGTTTTTCATGTCGTTTTGAAAATTTGTAACATTGTATAGCATAGTATAGGAAATTGTATTTTTCCTGGTAAATCTGTCTGGAAGGAAATAAGAATTATAAAATATAGTGCAAGAAAACTTACAAAATAAACAAAACAATGTTATAAAACAATGTTACTTATAAATATTCAATTTTATTTCGAGATCGAGGTTTACGTTTAGCCAGAATTCAGCATTTTGACAAACGTAAACACTAAACAGACATTTGGTATTACATATAATTTCAATCTGTTAAAGGAAATTACGTAAATTCGTTAGGGTTGTATTATGCGTTCTGTATTGGTATAAGTATACCGTACCTATATACCATTGATTGGCATTCTATAAAAAATATACATGTTACGACAAAGAAAAAATTAAAAATGACATTTAAGACGTCAATTAAATCAACAAAATACCAATTTTCAATAAAATTGACTAACAGTAACATGCGTTCTCAAACCCTCAGCTTCAGCGTTACCAGTTACCATAATAGATAGATGAGATTCGAAAAGATTTAGGTTCTGTTCGTTCATTCTCTGTGTATTATGCCGTGTGTATAGTACATGAAGGGAGCGTGCTGTGCGAGAGAGATATTGTGATTCTGTGGTGAGTGAATCTGTGTCATGGTCGATTCGCAATAATGACTCTTCTGTTGTGTTTATAATATAATATAAAGTGTACCTTAGGTATATGTTATAGCCCAGCCAGATCCCACGTACCCAGTACCCACCCCCTCTCTATACCAAACAGTAGAATACCGTAGTATACCAGCATATACTAGACTATACCATATACCATTTGTATGTACAATTCTCCCACACAAATTTTTTTTTATTTCATTTAAGGCCTATGAACGGATGTGTCTATCTATCTAATGTTAATGTCTAACTACCATTCTAAACAAGTGATTACCTAGATAGGAGAGAAGAAGTGTGTTTAGATATTTTTTTTATGCAACCTTAGCCCCCTTCTGCCCTACTCTCCCTTTCAATAACTCTTACATCATCTACCAAGCCTCTCACATTTTTACTTTTTTTCTCTCTCTCTGTGTGTGTTACCTACTTTTATTTAGGACCGGGACTTATGTTAGCGTGCCTGAATTATGCGGGGGTTTATGGGACATTTTTGGATCTATCTATGTCAATGGAATTATCTCTGTAGCACGGCATACAATTATAGCCCAAAGAGCATGCCAAACGAAGCCATAATAAAGATTAATAATGATGGATTAATGTACTATTTTGACCCATACAATAATGTAATATTTACTTATACAAAATTTATTTTATCCAATTCGGACGTACTACCGTTTTGGGACAGCAATTTGTCTCAGGCGTACAAGTCAATGTTATGTTGTATGTAGGTCATAGGCCATTCATAGGTTAATTTGGAATATTTTGTAAGAATCGTGTATACCTGTGTATTGAGCTATAAGCACCTTTGCTTAGGTGAACAGGTCAAAGATAAATTGAACCTGGTATGTTACTACTGAAAATGTAATGTAATATGCCGAAATTTTGACAGCTTGAGTTGATTTTCATCGCGCTTTTGTCGTAGACTAACGCTTGATATTGTAAAATCTCAAATCTTTGAATTTTTTATTCGCGCCACACGCTCCATTCTCCATTGCTTCACAGCGCCTTTTTCGATTCGAACAACTTGATTAGACTTTCATCGCGCCTTTTTGGGTATGCTAACTCGCGGCATTCTAAGATTACAGTAATTTTTTTACACTTGCCACGCTCCATTTCATGACAGCGCCTTTTTTTTAGCATTTTTCAAACTTCGTGATTCATAATTAGTGCGCTTTTAAAATGTTCCACTGAAAACATCAATAGCACTTGCAATTTGCATCTTAGTTAGAGTTGACTATAAATATCGTTAACATACGGCCCAGAATTATACAATTGAATTGGTGCCTGGTCTACCAAGCGTTGAAGACTGAAATAAGTAACACGATTGATGCAAAAGAGCTCTTTCCATGCATGACGACAGAGACGCTGAAGCTAAAACAGAACGCCAAACGTATATCAACCAGACTCGTGTCACTTGCTGCTAAAAACTTACTGTGCCCATGGTTTAGGCAAACCTTTAAACCTATAAACTTAAGCTTAGGCCCATTTAAATGAAGAACGACGCGTTACCAACGAAATTACCCTATTCAGTAGTACCTAACTGTCACTTATTATGCAATGATTTTTACTAAGAAAATATTTTCTGTTTTTTTTTCTGCCATTAGCCGTACGGGCTGACAGGATGCGGGGCGGACGGAATAAATTTGGTCCGATGTACAAGCGGGATCGGGCGCGGAAGCTTCAGCTCATGCGTCAACGTCAATTGGCCGTACAACATGCTCGTCACCAAGGAATGCCCCTCGACGGCATGTCATATAGTCCCAATAGTTCTGCTTACTCTCAGGGTGTCACCATTAAGCAGGAAATTCAGATACCTCAGGTAAGTCGAATAATTCAAGTGAAGCCTATTTGACCGGGTAATTTCAGTTGGTCCGTTAGGCTCATTTTATTCAAATTTTATGTACGATCGTTTTGGCGAAACGCGCCTAAGGTTAACGGGCGAAAAGTAATGGAACGTTTTCTCGGGAGGTTTTTCGCCAGGAACAGGAACTATTTCGTAGAATGAAACTATCGACCCGTTATTGTAAAATGTATAATTAATTCTAATTACTTTTTGCATAGGTTTCATCTCTCACCTCATCTCCCGACTCGTCACCTTCCCCGAACATTGCCTCCCTCGCCATGGCCAACGGCGGTCCGTCAGGCATTAACCTCTCTGACCCCAAGATATGGGCCACGTCCTCCACCTCACCCAATTCCCCCTCCTCACACAAATTCGCCTATGACCCCAACAATACTGCCAACAACAACTCTCTCGTAAGTTTCCTTCCTATTTATTTTGTGTCATTAGTTAGACCGATTCACGGTATATTTCTGGCCTATATAATTACATACGAGTTTGACCGATACCTACCCAGTTTTGTGGAGTTTTAATTAACGTGAATTTCAATTAACTGGATCCTGAAAATTTTATAACTCAATGAACTTGGATTTTAATTAAAAGTGTACCTGGGAAATTCAAATTGGTCTCAATTTGATGACCGTTCTTAACCTTTCGCATCCAGGGGTCATGTTCGTATCGTTTCATAGTTAATACCGAATCGAAATACTTTGCGTTGCAGGGTCATCAACTCGTAACACAGCTAGAGACGCATGGGTCGAGCGGCGGAGTACCGAATGCGAATAGTAATACGAACAACAACAGCATTAGTGCGGGGTCAGGGAGTAAAATGCCGCCGCTCATTCGTGACCTCCTCACGGCCGTGGATGACAAGGAATGGCAACACTCCCTCTTCAACCTCCTCCAGAACCAAACCTACAACCAATGTGAAGTGGACCTCTTTGAACTTCTTTGTAAAGTTCTGGATCAAAACCTCTTTGCCCAAGTGGACTGGGCACGGAATTCCGTCTTTTTCAAAGATCTTAAGGTATGTCTTTAATTTATTTTCTATTTTTGATATCATATATCAATATTAGGAATATTGTCCGATCCACCCTGTACACCGTACAGCACCGGATAGCACGCCATAATGTTTAGTACCTACCCTATTTTTGACCATTTTGACGACCCTGAGTCTATTTAAAATTTTCCAAAAACAACAACTTTCTCGTTAAAGGAGAAACGTCAGGCGTCCTTCGTCCGGCATTTAAGGCCTATTCATAATACATTCCCGTGTCCTTCGACCCAGGATATAAATAACGTAAAAGCGAAACCCTACCATTTCAATTATGTATGTATGCACTTGTGTCATATTGCATGGGAAAAGGAAAATCGTCAAGAAGGGTTTGAAGGCCGAATTTTATAGAAAGTTGTGTTTATTTAGAATTTTGAGTTTTTTCGGATACTTATATATGATTCATTGTGTTCATATTTCATCAAAACATGATTGATTTTCCTTGAGCTCAAAGAGGGAAAAATACATGAAAAGCACATATGAAAAACATAACATAGGTTGCATTACATTCCACTCCGTCATCCGTGGTACAGTAGCCTGGCCCGACCTTGATCCGAACTATTAGCCTACTGAACTATTTTCTGGGTTTGGAAGTGGGTTAGGGACGTGTGACGTCCACTTTACATTTACACAAAGTGCCTGTGTATGAGTAGGCGGTTGTTATCATTAGATTATCGGTAGTTGATATAGAATAAAAGTACTATACAGAACAATGGTAGGTACTTACTAATTATAATTATACCTTATACCAACCACTTGTGCCAATTTTATTGAGAATTGGCTACTTATCTCGTGCATAGTATTATTAGTATTACTTACCTGTGTTATTAAATAGCACGCATAGCTTAACGCATTTCAAATACATGATATTATAGGCGAACATTAACAAGAATAATATTATTTAGTACAGATGCATATACCTTAAGTACTGGTATTTACAATACAACGCTTGCATCTTTTAGAATACAAGATTTTGTACTAGAAAATAATATTTTTCCCGTAATCTTCGAAATATATTTAATTTTCGTATTTTGATGTAAATGTAAGTATACCGATTTTGGGCAAAATTAGTGAAACTAACGTCCAGAAACATGGTCAATTACTGACTACATTTTTTCGGACAAAAATCCATAAAGCAGCTATACAATCGAAATCGAAACTTTCGCGGAGCTTTTTAATGTGATAGTCAATGAAAATGATAATAGGTAATGGTAATTGAATAGCACGCATAAAACTAGCCGCCGCCGTCATCTATTGATATAGAGCTTTCAGACAGTGCATTGTAAGTTTTAAAGTGTAAACAAGGTTTCTATATATTGTACTACTCCCAACCTTACGCACTTTCAACCTTTAACTGTCCATCAATTAAACGAGTAGGGAGGAACAAAGGAAGCCTGGGAAAATGCTTGTATTTTTATGTTATTATTGTTTACAAAATAGGTGGCTACGCTGCACTTTCACTTTCTAAAACGCTTAAAGTCCAGTGTAAAGCATAATATGTCATCGATAAGTATAGTCATATGTCACAATGCCAGTTAATCAGGCGTTAATAAGGCACCAGCTGGGGTTCTATGTCAATTGACATCAAACGTTTTAGGCATATTTCGACCACTGACCACCCCAACTCAGGTGTTACCTGTGACGACCGAGCAATATCTCGCAATGCATGTATCTGTATTTTTCTAATTCAACTGGATTGTAAAAATGTATTTACCAGGAACCCTATTTTTAGTAATTTTTGGGATAGACTTTATTGCCAAAGTTTGAAAAACATGTTTTTTTGAATGTCGACTACGTACCATACCATAAGATTTTTCCTATCTCGGGCCCAAAAAGAAGCTCAATAGTGCAGCAGCATGCAATCGGTAATTCCTAAACAAACCAAGAAGGTTCCAGTTGGGGTTGGGAAGGAGCGAGCAGTCTCTTCGTCTAGAGAGATTTTTATAAATAAATAATTTGGGACTCATAAAGTTTGGAACTGGGTCACACCGCACTTTCCGTTCCTTTTTTACTCCAAATACCTTTTTTACATTTATTCTTCTGTTCTTTGCAGTGCATCCTGCACACTTGTTTTCATTCTTTTGAGCCAATCCACGCTTCTCAATTTGAAGTAATTCGGTGTAAGATATAAGATACCCTTGTTTTTTAAGTACGGACGGATGCTAAACAGAATAAGTACCTTTTTACTGGAGTGGACGCGTTGACACTGTCATAAAACATAAAACTTTGGGATTTTTTATGATTTAGGTTGGAGGATCACATTCGTGAGGCATTTTCTAACACCGTTTCCATCTTTTGATGCAGAACTTAGGCACATTTGCGCATAATATGACAAGCAGTAAAAAATTTGGGTTTGAAAAATAAGGTTTGACCTATTTAAAAAAAAATAACACATAGCCTAAATCTCAGTGTATTATGTAATTGACCTAAAACGGTCGTTCGGATGCACCGAATCTTACTGCATTTTACGATATATTCCTGTATCTTTTCACGAATCAATATTTTTCTGTCCTAATTTAAACAATTTTTGCGCTAAATTTTGACAAGTTTTGCCTTAAACCAAAATCGGATTTCAGGTCGTTCATTGATTTTATTGAAATTAGTTACGGGATTTATGCTAAGAAATGTCAGGATAGGTTAGATAGATTAAGTGTATTCAGGTTTGGTTAGGTTTAAAAAGCAGAATACAGAAGAAAACGCAGTACTTTTTTAGGACAAAACTTGTCAAAAAGTTTAGGGCAAAACTTAAGTTAGATAGGGCACTTAAATTGACGCTGACTTTTCATAGAGTCGTTCCAGTTCCAATAACGCAAGATTGTTTAAAAAAAATTGTCTATTTTTTGTCAATTTGTATGTGTCAAGTAAATACTATATTGCCCTATATTGGTTAGATACGAGATTTAGTCATGTGAGGTTCAAGAATTTGGGATTATATTTCTTAAAGTAAAGCTTAATTTGAAACATTTCTTTGTTTCATTAACCGCATTTACCATTCAACATTTAAACCTCCGTTTCTAATCAAATAATAGTTGCATTTTGTACTAAAAAATATTATGCAATGATTGTAATTGTATGTAGCGATCAAAACAATTTAACACGTACTTTATCTAATATTTAATCATCATATTCTCAGCTATTAGCTAACGTCAATACCAATGTCACTACAGTATCCTGACAGTGACACATGCATAAATCTTATGATTATGACTCTGACTCTCAAAAAAACATTAAAATGAGTATATCCCTATATAACCTTACCTACCTACCTAAAACGTCCTAAAATCATAAATTATGAACACCTAAACCTTAATTGTAAATTACCTACGTACACTTTCAAGAATTTCTGTAAATTATGCCTAAATCTCAAGCATGCTCCCATGTTCGGCTGATAAGGAAAGGGACTTGGCTTTACCTGAGACGTTTGTACCGTACAAAAAAACGAACAAAAATTGAAAGTAAAAGTGAGAGGAACAAATATGTGTTATAAGTATTATTTAACATTAACATTAATGGAGTCTAAGGTATAAGGTGGTATAAGGCGAGTCCATTTGAGATTTTGAGTTTACCTTGTGATTATGATTAGCTTAGCCGGTTTTTGACGATTAGAATTTGGAATTCCTTTTGGGATTTTTACGTGTACAAGTACATAATAACGTTGGCATACGAAGATATAGCGTTTATGTGATACGTACGAGTACATTGAAACAACATTGTCGAGATCGAGAGTGGTTTGGTTCGTGTGTTCTGTTCGTAGTAGTACATTAGGTATAGAATGTTGAATGTAATTGAGGAGTTGTCATTGACCCAATTTGAGAGAACAGAGTGGAGCTGGGAAAAGGTGCCAAGGTGAGTGAGTGGGGTTGTTTGGAATAAGAGAACGTGCGAAATTCACTCTCCCTGCCAAACAAACGCCCAAGCCAAAAACCAAGCCAGTCAACGTAAGCAACCCAAGCCAAGCCCATATGGCTTGAATTGGCTCTAGGCAAACATACTGGTGGAAATATGCTGACATGGCATATTGAACGGAGATTAATACTATGCTTTGTTGTTTTATGTTTTATGGTACTTAGCATTTGTGCTTAGGGCATTTTGCATATCGTTCAATTTTGCACATGAATCATTTTTTGTGGATCGGTCAATTTTGCACACGAATTTTTTTTTGGGATAGGTCAATTTTCCACACGAATCATTTTTTTGGGATTCGGTCAATTTTGCGGACGAATCATTTTTGCTGATAGGTCAATTGCGCCTTAGGCATGTTTGCGCTTCCGTAAGGCCGAATGCCGAATGAAAGTTTTGGAGAAATTCAGGATTAGATTCGGGTTTGAAATAATAAACTTGGAACATAGTTGCTTTAGAGCTATTTATAGCCAAGTGAAGATGATATTATTGTTTTTACTATCACTACTGCCGTGTATTATCGGTATATAGCACTAGACGTGGCGGTCCGTGTAGCATTGTTTTTTAATGTTCTAGAGCGTATACATATAATGCCACACGCTGCGCTTCTAATGCGTAGTTTTGTACTTACGTACAGCCGTGGAAGCTTCCGAATACCGAACGAATTCTATTTTTTAGAAATAATTGACAATCCGCATCTTAAACGACAAATCGATTGGATGATCGAATTCAAACGCGAGTTAGACCAGAACATCTTGCGACAATTTGCGTTAACGATAAAGGCATACGATGCTGAACATGCTGCGTTTATCTACTGCATACAGGATTTGTTATTTGTTGTACAGTACTAATAACCAATATTAATTCAGACAATACAGTACACAACAATGCGTACCATAACTCAAATTGCAAACAAAAAACGATTGGAATTATTCTGCTCGTGTAATTCTAGCAAAAATTCCTGACACTTATGGTCAATCTCAGTCTTCAATCTTTGAATGTTGACTTGAGACCAGACCTAATGCCAGATGGGCTTCATAAGATTCAAAGATTCAGGCATAAGTACTAAAAGTACAGAAACTACCAACACGTCCATAATAAAGATTATTGTAATTTGTAATATTTTGTTCTGTGTATCTGTATATAAGTACAATGATTCAGCTCAAACTTTTGTGTATTTACTTACACTAACTCACGAGTAATGCATATTTTGCTGTTGTAATAAGTTCCACTTTATTATTACCACGCTGATGCTGGGTTTGCGGCGTCGACGACGAGCGACCATGCCCCGAGGCTACACTTGTCCTTGTCTCGGCAGAAATCTTCCGCAAAAACTTTTTTTGGTTAGTTTTTTCTGCTACTTCTCCAGTTAGTTTGAAGATTTGCACATATACTTTGTATCTGTACATATCTGAATAATGATGAATGTATCTGGATATTGTTAAATTTTGTGTGGCGCCTGTAAGTTGATCTGCATAGACGAGACGTAAGATGTAAGCCATGTGCCACTAGGACCCGTTTGTTCTTGGAATGAATAAAATTACCATTAGAATTTATTAGTACAATGATCCATGGGGATGATAGGATTTTTAGGCTGACTGACTGAATGTATTTAATATTGAATAGCGTCGAATTTTTTGGGAAAATTTTTGAATTCCAGTTAACAGCGGATTTGGTTACTTAAAATAATCACTGGTCTGATTGATTATCTGTACAATTACACGTGGGTTTGCTGGATAGGGTTAAATAGTCGAAATTTTTACCAAGAATTTAATTGCGCAAATCCTGGAACGACACAAAATTATATACTTCAACTCAACACCGATTAAATGGCGTATGACATGACGACGACACATGTATTTAATTGTCGCATTTTTCGTTCATTTTTGGCCCAGGTGGATGACCAAATGAAGTTACTGCAGCACTCCTGGTCGGACATGCTCGTGCTGGACCACATTCATCACCGTATGCACAACCATCTTCCGGATGACTCTCCGCTGCCGAATGGTCAAAAGTTTGACCTCCTTGCCCTGGCCCTTCTCGGTGTTCCTGGTTCCCAAGAAAAATTCAATGAAATCACAGTGAAACTCCAGGAAATGAAGTTCGACGTCGCGGACTATATTTGTCTTAAATTCCTTCTACTACTCAATCCAGGTACAGGTGAAGAAATTTCTTTTTATTCCAAAAAAAATGTTGATGACGACATTAGACATGACGCTCAAATCTCTGTAAATATTGTAAATATCATCCACCCTGTATATATTGTAAATATCGTCCGCGGCGCGGCGCTGTATATTCTGGTTATTCGACTTTTGACAATGGTTTTCTTGGTTCCTGCTCGGTATAAGCTTAGTTTCAGACGAGAATTAGGCAAGGAATTCGCCGTATTTTAGTTAATTTATTTTTTTTGTATTTTTTTTACAAAATGACATGCATTTGCATGAATTTCGTTTGAAACTGGGCTTTTAACGTGCAACTTTATGGAGTCTATTTGGAATTAAACACGAAACTAGTAAAAACCTACTGGCGTTTATTGGTGTCGTTCTTTTTACAGACGTGAAAGGGCTCATGAGTCGGAAACATGTTCAGGAAACACATGATCATGTTCAACAATCTCTACTAACCTACTGTATCAATTGCTATCCACAAGTTCAAGTAAGTAATTGTAGCATAATTTCCAGTTTAGGATAAATTCCATCTTTTCATTGAACATTGAACAAATTAAACAATCAATTATTTAAATACCACAATTTAGGAGAAGTTTACCAAATTACTGACAATCATGCCGGAACTACGATACGTGGCTGGGCGCGGTGAGGAGTATCTGTACTTCAAGCACATGAACGGCGGTGCACCCACGCAGACGCTGCTCATGGAAATGCTCCATGCTAAACGGAAATGAAGTTCGTCAGCGGGAGTTTTTGAAACCTAAAAAGTCCACGTGATCCGAAGAAACCTGTTTTTTTTTTTAATTTCAAACTTTCAAACTATTTATTCTCCAAAAAGAAGATAATCTTAACTAATTAAGCAAACAATCTAAACGAAAACTTTGCGTTAAAATATTAAAATAATCAACTCAACGGAGAGAAAAAATTCCATCGAGGCTTTAGTTTTTAGCTTATAAAATAGCTTAGCTAAAAATGCTGAAGAAAATCCCTTGAAGAAGACGAAGAAGAATATTTAAAAAATTCTAAATAATTATATAATTATAATTATAATTAGCATGTCGTAGTAAAATCCAATCCAATCCACTAAATTATTTAATAACGTCGTTCAATACGTACAAGAAAGTTGAATGAGAGAGAGAGCGCGCGAGAGAAATCACTATTTAAACGATATATTATACACTCTAACCTATGACCTAGTAAAATTAAGTATAAGATATAGTTAAATTAGGTAATTATTATTAGAAATTGTCTTTTTGTTTTTTGTCTCGTATGTCCTATTTAGAATAGGCGAAACTAATTGTGCATACGGAGAGAGGTTATATATTATATTATATTTAGATTTGTTAAACAATCAACAAGGAATGGAAGCGGGCTATTTAAAAAAAAACGCTACAATACTAAAACACCTGATTTTTCTGTTTGAATTGCGAGATAGGTGACAAAGAGGTGGAAAAACTGTGATTTCTATTATACATACAAAATAGGTGGTGGGTATTTCTTTTTTTTTTTGAAGGGTTAAAGTATAAGGTTAGCCCTTTATTTTTGGGCGGGAAAAATCAACTATGGGTTACAATTTTCAAACTTTTTTTTTGTGGTGGTCGGGCATGGGGACATATAGATTTATAACTTACTATATATTTAAATAGGAAATATTATACACTCAATTTCTTCCGAAAACAAAGACGGTGTGACCTGGCTTGACCTTTCACCTTATAACCTTTAAATAGCGTTTTTTTGACCTGGGTTTCTTTTTAATTGTGTCCAACACTTGTATACCTGTCTTTACATTACACAGAACAGAACACTGCTATATAGATTACAAATTTATAATATATATTTTAGAGAAAACATTTCGCGCCGTAGAGGGCGCTGCTGTCATGAAACGCAGTGGCGAGGGCCCCAAGGTGTGTAAATTGGGGGACTTGTCGAGGGGTGTTTAATTGTATAATTTTTGCGGCACATATTTTTTTGGCCAATTTAGCTTAAGCTTAAGGTAAAAAACTTGTGTATTAGGACTCTATATAGTTTAACTAACTTTACCTTTTTTTAAACTCTATTTTTCTATGTAGTAACATTGTAGCGTAGTTCTAAAAAAATACTGTATAACGCTAGCGTGTTAGAACAAGACAAACCAACAAACAATTTCAAATTCTCTTTACTTACGCGGACCTTTTTTCGAGGCTTGTTGGTTTAGGGAATAGGGGATTTTTTGTGTTTCTTGGTCAGGGATTCATTGGGCATCATCATAAGGAAATATTACAAATATATATATTACAATTATGTATAAAAGTTAAATATCGTATATATTCTAAATGTTTTAAATAATGAAGAAATATAATATATGTATGAGTATTCAAAACACACGTAACTGGGTTAGTGAATTCATAGGAATCTAAATAATAGGAATTAAACTGTGTTTAAATATAGCTAAGGTCATCGCAAGGTCATGTGACCTGACCTGACCTGACCTTTTTGACCCAACTTGGCTTGGGGGAACACGTTGGAAAAAAATTGAGCATAGTATTTAGTCCGTAGTAAAATGACTCTTTAGTAGTAGAGAATTAGGTGTGCAATTGTGTGGCAAGCTAATTTTGACTTTTTTTTTAAATTTTAAATCTTGAAACCATCGTACGTCTGTCGCTTCACTTAATGAAAATATTTAAACTTTAAAAAATATATGGTATTACTAGATGTATAACTGACTTGTAATAATGTTATAAACAGGGGATAAATGTGGATTGGATTTTTCTTCTTTTTTTCAGTACAGAGATGTGCACCGTCTCTAAATTATTGTGTAGTGACAGTGTTCGTTCAACTTTAGTCACCCTTAATTATGCTATACTGTGAAAATGTGAACGTATTAGGAATTTCTGTGAATGAATTTGGACAATCTTTGTAAAACTAACTCGGAAGCGTTTGTATTTGTAGTCTACCGGTTGTACATGGGTCGCTTCCTTGCTAGGTTTAAAGCTTCAGCTACAATTTCTTTCGAAATGGACTTGGCGCATTTTCCGCGGTCATTTTCAAGGTAAACCCATGTGAAGGACTGCTGTCGCTGTAGCAAGTTAATTTCGGAATACACTGTAGCTGAATCACTTTTAATCCGAGCACGAACAGTAATTGTACATTTGGTAGATCACATATCCAAACGTTACTTTAAACCCAATCAGATAATCAGTAAACCATCTGTGTACTAATAAGTAAATGGTCGAACATTCCAATTGTGATTTGATTAACGAAGTGTGTTGTAATTTGTAATGTAAAAGCTGTAAAATTTCCCAGTTTTAGAAATCAATATTCAATCGTGTATTGAAGCATGGAACGAAAGCAATCAGGCTCATTTAATGTATAAAAATTAATTGAATACGAATTATGTACGAGTTAAAACGGCTTAAAAAAATATATAAAGTTTATCTGTATAAATGTGTATAATTATAATACCTTGTCTAATTTTTGTCTTTTTTTTAAAAAACAAAACAGAAAATTACTCTGAACTCTGAACCTATTTACAGACTTGCTTCTGTTCTTCAAACTTTGTTTAACTAGAGCCACTATACTTCCATGTAGTACTATTGTTTTCACTAGTAAAAATTTCAAACATTGACTAATGAACAAACTGTACTTGTCATTTTCTGTATCATTTTCATGTCTGGATGAATTTAATGTATTTTGACTGTATGAATTTCTAAAAAAACTCTACTTATTTTCAGTAAAAAAACACACATACACACAGTATATGTATTATAATGAGAAAATGTAGAGCTACATATATTTAAAGGAGAAAGAGTCTAGTGTTAGGCGTACAACTGGATTTAAATGATTAAAAAACTACCGTTCTTGAAAATCTATGCTCGATATTTGCGTCATTTCTTGTCATAAATAATGTGAATTATCGCATATTGCTGTCGTAATTCGTAGGTTTTTAGAGGTGTCATTTGAATGAGCAATCAATGTTTACCCTTTGCACACTGGGTTTTAGCTGTGGAAATTGAATCTGCGATAATCTTTGAATCGCAAACGGGAAATATATAAACGTGCCATGAGAAAATATAATCTGCCATGAAAAAGAAGACTTGTGCAATAAGTCTGCATGGCA
>JAQFYT010000687.1:0-21949 GCA_034694925.1 Ceratophysella denticulata
TGAGTTCAGTCAGACAAGTACAGTAATTTAAGGTTGCATTTCCACCCGGAATTATAACGCTAGTGCACATCTAAAAGCGAACGGACGACGGCATGGATCATCCCATGAGCATAAGACCTTTCGGTTGTAAAAATGGGTGAAAATATTTTGAAATGGAATTGAGATTTTCAAAACTAAATAATTATATACTATTACGTATGGTCCGTATCCTGGTCCAACTAATTTTTTGTTTTCATCCATTTATTGACACATAAATACATGGTAGATATACATAAATTTCGTCGTCTATGTACCATAATATATATTTATACATATATCCTCTCTGACATAGTCTAATTAGTTGGCGTGTCTACATAACTATCATAACATCAAAACAGATAGCTCTTCAGTAGGACAATATAATTAATTGTAATTATGTTATAAGTTACCATCTAACATCTGTAACCGTTTGGTAATGGTTGAGGGTAGGTAGGTATCTCACATTTAAATTGTCGTTCCTTATTAGCTAAGTGCTCTCTCTGAGCCCTGCATTACCGTCTTTATTTCAATCATATAATTTTAAGATATTACGTATGTCCTACATAAGTATCTTTAGTAATATATTGATTTCTTTTCTTTGTCAAGCGCATCATATTCCCGATTCACATTTTTGTGTTTCTCTATAGTTAGTTAGTAGTACAGCGTTTCTAGAATTATAACTTTTATGATTTGGTCTGTCCCTGTCTTGAACGTATCTCGTAATATCATGAGATTGATTGATTTTCGGATTGTCATCAAAATAGCATGTGCTTTCACCTTAATAATAATTCTACATAGATATATGTGGAATACGTAATTAGCTATTTTTTGATCCAACATTGTGTAGGTACATGACTATTTACAGGAATTATATTACAGGTTACAGTCAGGTATACGCATTTTTCCCTAACGATACATAATGCAAAAGCATCAAATTCTATTTAGAATAATCGATATACCTTTCAGTCCACGAAAAAAAAATATCACATTATAGTAATTCTTGGTGAAAATCGGGTATTTTCTAATTAATTCTCATTTTTAAATAACTATAAATTAAAATTTAATTTAAAGCGAGATACTACAACAGGATTGTCTGGTGCATGATGATCATAGCAATTTAATTAGCAAGTTATCGAACTCATCTCAATCTTTCAAATTACAATCAGTTCAAATAAACGGGAAACTTGCAAGTAGATACCTCTGCAAATCCGAATAAATAATCCCTCTTGAAATTGAGATCATTTACAATTTGTAGATTTGGTATACCAAAGTTCAGTACATAGACAAATTATTTAATTCCTGCTAGGTAGAGCTAGGTACACACATATACATATCATGTTTAATGTTTGACCAATTAGAATAAGAATCTCAGGTGTATACACGTATCCATGAAATTAGCTGCATATTCTAGAAAATATGCCAGATTTGCTAGTAACAGTTTGTAGTAATGTATATATAGTAACGCTTGAATTAATGGGCCATACTTAAAATTCAACAACACTAACGACCTCTGGTGCTAGAATTAGAAATCTCTAGCGAAAGCGAAACGCTTTAAGACCCATATCCTCAAAGCTCATACTTGCGCGCCTAAGCATTTGCAAATTAAAGAGCCGTATGTTTTTGTAAAGAAAAGCTCATACTTTGTTGAATAAGTTAAAAGTCTGAATTAAAGCTTCGAATGTTACACGTAGAAAAATTTGTACAAATCCTTTTGTTCCTTGGCTTGGTGTGAAATAAATAAGAACGAGATCATCGTAATTTTAAGAGAAAATAAAAACAACGAACAAATGCATCATGGGAGATCCATTAAAAGAATGAACTCGTTCGTTTGCATTGCTCCGTAAAAATTGAACATTTAATTCCAAATAGGAAATTCCAGAGTATGTGGAACCCCATCAATAAAATACTGCTAGAATTTGTAATATTTTGAACGATTTTACTTTTTTTTAAATGATAGGAATGTCCGTTTTGTAAACGAAATTGTAAAATATAAACTATTGCAAAGTAAGCAAAGTTCCGAGGGAAAGTTTGGTGCGCGCACGCGAGCTTGGAAACAAATACGAAATGTATCTTTATACATCAGTATCAGTAAGAATAAATTATGTTATAGCATAAAGCATGAATAAATAAGAAAATTTGAATTTGGCACTTTACCAAAGGACAAAGCTCAAAATGAAAACGTTGAGATTTAAGAATAGTGATACTGAATAAATAAAATCTAATTAACAGTCAAGGTTTTCAGTAATTAGTTTATTTTCTGGTCTTCCGTAGATTTTTTAGGCGACGATGGGCCTTCACCTTCATTTCGACTTTCGGCAGGTGGTGCGGACCATCGACGTTTCTTCGGACTTAGCGGGTAGATCGGTTTAGCACTGCTGGGTATCTCAATGGTGAGTACAGAAGTCGGCGGGATATTTTCAGTAGATTTGCTAATTTCGGGAACTGCCGCAGGGATTGGCAACGGCGGAGGCAACATCGCTATGCTCGCCATTGACAATTTAGATCTTGCACACCCGCTCTTGTTTGACTTTCCGATCCCAGCTCCCCCTGGCGATGCTGGGCTATTTGACTGCTCTCGTCGTGGACCCTTAACGCGATAATTTGAGATTTTAGAAGATGGTGTCAGAATTGAAACGGGTTTATTGATCCGATGGGCCGTGAGCATGACACGAGGTGATAAGTTTCCATTGTTATCTCCTAAATTCCGCTTTAGAATTGCATTGAGTGTGGGGCTCGTGGCGTAGCCTGGCGGAGTGTTTGCCTTCCCATTGTCCGCTCGGGTAAGGGTCAAACAAACGTCTCCCACCTGAAGGTGGAAGCAATTCAGTTGCAGTAGAATTTGACTCGCTATAGGTGACAAGGATGACCAGCCACGCCCTTCCACAACAAATGGTTGTTCCGATGTAGCATGAATAGAAACCTGTAAGACACAAAATTAAGTCATCATATAGTACACCAGTAAAATTACTGCAATCTTCTACTTAGGTAATTAAATAGTTCCCAGGTTTCAATTAAAATTAATGATTGTACATCCTACATCCGTGTGCAAACATTCGTGTAAATATTTATATGTATTTACCTAGGCAAGTAAATATACAGATATATAACACCGCTTCAGGTGCTCTATTATGCTCTTTGTGTACGGAGATACAGATTCTAGCAATTCCAGAAATCTGTCGAGCGGAACTAATTAAAAAACTCATGCAATCCAAAAAACGTTCTTGGTATTAGGTAACGAAGTAATGTGACTCTGTGTAAAAATGCAATTAACCTACAAAAAAAAATACAAAAGACGAGTCACGTCTGCTTTTTCGCTAATTCTTGGAATTGTGACCTCGCTGATCTCATAGCAGGATAAACTAATACTCTGAGTTCAACTGCAACTGAGAAGAATTGGGATTTATCAGAAACCGAGATCAGAGAAACCGTCAACCGTAGACAAAGGGTTAAATCAAATCTACATAACGTAAATTATACGCACATCCTGTACATGTACCTGTTGTACTCGTAGTATTCTGCCAAGTAAGTACCATAAAAAATCAGCGGACCTGAACAATGCCAAAGCGTGTACGCGTCATTGTCTGTGGGAATAAATTATACCAATTACTTAAATAGATATGCTCATAATTGAGCGTTGACCCGGTGGTGGTTCAAGCACCAAGGTACTATATACTGTCGCTGTTGGTTATTTTAATAATATGAACTCCTAGTCTGGAGCAGGTGCGTCAACTGATGAGATTTAATATTACCCATCTGTCTAGACGTGGTTTGGGAAGTAAAATATTATAGCGCGTGCAAAAAAAAATTCGAGCTTTATTTGCATAATAATTATAGGGATATAACTATAACAAGAATTAAATATAAACATATGCAGTAAACCCCATAAAATAAAAGACATGTGCGTGTTTACAATTTACAAAGCTGCAGCTGTCCGAAAGTGAACCACTTTAGGTAGGTACTTCAGAGAAACGATAGGATATATGTACGATACGATGCAAGCTGAAATTGGTAAATATTATTTTTCTGAATAGTACAGGCATATGCATATGCATTTGTCCTCCGGTAACCTCAATAACTGGTTTTACGGAATATTTACTTATGTCAGTTAGGTCTTGCGGTCAAGAAAAATTAAGTAAATAATACAAATAATTTGTGAAAATATCCGTATCCATATCCCGTAAGTATACATATTAGACAAAACGTGGTTATTTTTATTTAATTTTTGCAGAATCAGGTTATCCTGAAACAGCTGAAGCTGAAATAACGAATGAAATATGTACTTCGAAGTCTAAAAATTCACAATAGAAAATTTAACAAAATATTGAATCTGTCAAAACTAGTGTGAGGAAATATTCAGAAAGTTCTCAATCGTGAACGCGATACCAAGTTAAGAAACGCCTCATGCAGCTTTCACTTTGCTCTAATTGTATTCATACAACCGAGTGAAAAGACAGAATGAAAGACTGTGTCTGGTACGTTATTTAATACCCGCACTGGAACGTCGTCCCTATTCCAGTTCTCAATCTTCACCTCAGAGTTAATGCAATTTTAAACCTAATACCACGTGTCACAACTGCTAATCAATCATCGACTTTCTTGCACCTTCAAAACGCGTCTCAACTCAAGTACATTGAGAAATCACTATTTAACCTATTCTACGTCGCTATACAATTTTAAAATACAATCACGCAGCATTTTGTACGTGTTGTCAGTTTTTCCTTAGGTGACACTAGTATTAGTAGTTCAAGTGTTTGAAATTATGCATGAAATTGTAAGCTAAAGCTTAGCTTACAACTTCATTTTAGCTTAGCTTAGTGCATAGTTGTGTAGGGCGCACCTACTACTGTATTAACTTCTACTGCTACACTATACGTTGGATTTAGAGGGATCCGATTCGATGACATCATGTCTCAAAATAACATTTTAATTCCAGGAGGATGTCAAAGACACGTTTAAGATTGTCGGCATCTGTCTTCTCCATTTATTGGATTCTCGCCCAAGTCCCAAGTGCAACAAATATACCCAGACAGATTTTGAATGTCAAAGCTTACTACAGAGCACAGGGACAGGACTATGAATATGTGTAACTAAAGTATTCGTTACTTTTGCTTGTCTGTTACGGGTTTTTATGTTTGCTTCTCCGGTACTCCGGCTTCATGCTTGTTTAGCATTGAACCTGAGCTTGATTTATTACAGCTCATAAAATGCAATCCAGATCCCAAAAATGACAATTCTCACCTCTTTATTTTCCTGACCCTCCACGCGCAGAATAAGCTTGCAAAATGAGTTTTGATCAACGCCAATGAGCTCCTGTCCATCAATGGACAATAGCGTACAACGTAGAATCTTGACCCCGCCGTCCAGCTCCGCTGAATTAATAAAATCCTGCTCTCTCAAGTCCTCGACAAACATCTTCTGACCACTTGCTAGTTCAATTCTTGACCCACGCTTAAAATAGAGCAGCTCCGGCATCATTTGTTTCGACACTGGTGTGATCAGGACAGTGGGAGTCGTGGGTTTGGCCTCGCCTGTTGATTGGCCAGAAGACCCACCCGCCCTGGGCGGCGTGAAAGTGAACCGGGTGGGGAATGTGGAGTAGCGAGAAGTGGGAACCGTGGGAGATGACGGGACATTTGAGGCATGGGCCGGGGGTGGTACTGATGGGATTTGAGCTGTGGAGGGGCGCAGGTAGATTGAGGACGTGGTCGTCGTGGACGAAGCTGAGTAGTTGGACGGTTTAGGAAATTGAGTCAGGTACTTGGCATAGTCCATTGTAGTCCCACCGGATGTCGGAACATATGAGTGTGGAGGTTCCGATTTTTTGGAGGATGATGTCGTTGGACTAATTGTCATGTCCCAGTATTGACTATTTGTCGGTTTCTTTGGACTCGGCGTCAGGAACGGAGTCTGATGGTGGACTGCAGTGGTTCTTGTTTTCGTGTTGAGGTCAAGCGCCTGGTCCCGCGGAGGTTCGTAATCGCAGATGTTGTGATGGTGAGCATGGACTTGTCCGTGTCCAGCGCCGGTAGGACAACCCTGGCGCGGCGGAGATGCGGATCTACCACGTGGGAAATCGAAGATACTTGTGTTGAGAATTCGCTGAACCATAGCACTATTTGGTCCAGGTGAGTCGGGAGATCTTGGTCTGACTTTGACCGTATGCCCGTCCAAGTCTCGTCCTTGGTGGGCTGCAGGTGGGTGTGTGGTGGACCGCGAAGTTGACTCCTGGTGATGGTTCATGACCTCCTTGGCGTTCGAACGTGTGACGGTCATATGTGAAGGATGCATGTTAATGTATGTGGATGAGGGTGAGGGCGGGGGTTCGCTCCATGACACCTTATTCTTCGTAGACCCATCGGTACAGGATTGACTAATGCTGAACGTCGACTTAGGGCTCTCCTTGGCTGGCAGTTTACGTGACGAATTTCCTGGCATTGGTAACCGGGGAACCGTGAAACCGTTGGTCATGTCCATGTGACCCATACCTAACGGCCCACCTTTTGATAGTCCACTGCAGACAGGGTAAGCTGGGTAGTGACCGTTCATTTCACGGAGTGGCGCCTCTCCGTTACGCGGGTGATGCTGGAGTGAATGAGAATGACCATAGCCGTTCCCATTGTAGCGCTCAGTGGTAGCTTGGTCGTGCTTGGAACGCTCACTAACGGATTGGTCATGCTTGTACCGCTCACTAGTAGATTGACCGTGCTTGTACCGCTCACTGGTGGACTGGTCCTGTCGCGAAGACGACGGGGACATGGCCGGAGTGCTCAAATACCCGCCTTTTGAGTGCTGGGAATAATATATTCCCTGAGCACGAGAGTTTGGGGATGGGGATGCGGCAGCTACTTTCTTCATTTGATGTTGCTGCTGCTGCTGATGTTGTTGTTGCTGTTGAGCCAAAATATTTGAGTGAAAGTTGTCCAGGTAGGAACTGGCAGCGGCATGAGAGAGCGGAAACGAGGATCCAAACAACGGGTATGGTATCGAATGGGACGCAGCAGCCGCCGCGGCGGCAGCTGCATAGAAAGCTGCAGTATGACTTGGGGCCAAGCCCATGCTTGGGTGATGCGGATACCCGCCCGGGTAGTGGCCGGAATTGAGGTCCGACCCCGGGAGCTGAGGAGAGTAATGAGACGGAGCCACGCCGTTGTGATGCGTTGACGGTGACATGGCTTTGGGTGATGCGGATGATGCAGGAGCCGGTGAGGAGCACGGTATGGGCATGGACGAGCGCGGTGGGTGAAAGTGGGCGGGGTTGGAGGGCATGTGATGGTGGTGGTGGGGGTATGATTGCTGCAGACCGTAGGCAAGATTTCGATCTCGAGCCGTCGACCCGCCACCAGTTGTGACTCCGTTGGTTTTCCCGCTGTAGGTTGGAATCCTCTCAACTTTCCGCGGACTTGAAGCCATGACTTGTGCCGTTGTGACGCCCTTTCCCTGACCAGGACTATGACCCTGACTAGGCCCGTTGAGGTACGGGAAAGGGACAGGTCTCCGAACTCGGTCCAGCCCCACCTGGCGGGAGGAATAGCTGTTGTTGTTGGGGTCGGGCGGGAGAACGGTTCCGTTCTGGATTGACCGTTCTCGGGAACGTTTCCCAGCAGAAGGGTCACTGACTGTGCCCGAGCGAAGGCTGACCGGGAGGGAGGGGACAAGGAACTTCTGGGCGTCCATGCACATGCGCTCATTTTCCATGGCTCGGTGGAGCTGACCCAGAGAGCGCGCTGGGTTGTGCATTGGCATACCATGACCATGGGGGTGACCGTGGCCTGAGACCACGCCGTTCATTGGCGGCGCTGAGATCATTCTTGAGTTGTTGAAGATTTCTGAAGTTTTCTATTCATTAGTTCCAAACAGCTCTCTGTAATACAAAAACAAATATCGAAATTAGCTTTCGAATACTATACAATGCGGCCTTAATATAATTACTACAGTGCAATAGCAAGTGAAACTACATTATTGTTTTTAAGACTTATTGTCATTGTTTCTTGTTTCCAGTTATCATGCCTCGTATCCAGCCTGTCAGTATCAACCACAACATAAACTTGCTAAAAAATTCATGCTGTTACCGGAGTATTCAAAACTAAACACCGAATCTACCTACACGCTAGGGGTAGGGGTATTGGTATCGGTTGTTGAAGAGATGTGTAATTTTCGTGTGTCTTTTCCGTTTACAAGTCCGCGACATGCAATACTCATGGTTCAGGCAATTGCGAACAATGCTACCTTGTAATTTCACTCATATCTGATTTTCCTTTCCTATTTCAGCCACTTAGACTGCTAAACATGACACGTTTAACACTGGATTTTCCTATACATATCGCGTTTGAGAACAAGGGCGAATTCGGCAAGAATTTAATTGCGAATATAAAACTTTTTCTACAAAGCAAAAAAAAAAGGAAAAGAAACGAAGCCAATGACATAGTGTATTATTAAATGTTCATGACACGTGCAAAGTATTGGTCATGTAGATAAATAGTACATAGATAGATACGAACGGGCTGGACTTCTCCATGGCTTGTTCGTGGACACTTTGAATAAATTTGAGTAACGCTATATTTTTCGAAATCGAACCACGTCACATTCGTGTCAATTCAGTAAGTTCAACCCAATCTACAATTAAGGATTTGCAAGGGTTTAAGCGTTTAGCATGAAAGATGAAACATTTGCTAATCCTAGAGCTGTTGCTAAAATATAGCTAAACAAGGAAATAACAGTCAATAGCCAGTAGTTCGTGTTTGAGTATCGCGAACGATATTTTTAGCTAAATTATGCCAAAATAAGAAGCCTTGTAGTTTTCGAACAATGGGAGTTTCAATCCATTTCAAATGCTGAACATTTCTGCACGTGTTTTGACACTTGACATTACGGCACTAATATACACATAACGCACTGAGGGGCATGGTTCATTATGAAGTAAGTACCTTGTTATGTGTATCGTAGTATCGCGTATATTCAATTCACCTAAAAGAGCAAAGAATGCCGTAGTGACATAATTTACGTATTTTTCGTCCTCTAATCTAACAATATCTTAAGTAGAGATCATTGATGTTGGCAAGCGTTTGCCTTCTTTTTTCTTTTCCCATGAATGACTACCAAAATAAACTCAGAGATGACTCAAAGAAAGCGAGTAGTTCAGCATGTTATTTCAAAGTTTTAATGACGCTAGCACTCTATTATTGATCGCGTGCGATATTAGGACAGACTTGGAATAGAGAGAGATATGTTGAATTTATCATCCATTTTATAACTTATACATACCATTCAACTCGTGTTCAAGTTCATATACTGGTGATATGGCTCTAAAAAATCTGTACATAATTTGGTCTCATGTGTGACGCCATGCCATTTAACGACTACAAGTATTTGCTTCTTCTAGTGGGTATCAACGCTGAGGTCATCTCAATAACTTGTGACTAATGCTAATAAATGAGTGTCACTTCGTCTTTTGTATTACATTATGGAGTGGAACAGGATATAACTAGCCTCTAGTCTCCAGTAAGGGACAGATTAATCGAAAGTTTCACAAGATTTATGACAGCACTTTTGAGCAGAGTTATTTCAGCAAGATACTGCGGCTTAAAAAGGCTGGCTCTATACACTAAAAGCAAATATACAGATGTGATATATATGCTGTATATTTATATGGTACAGATTTTGCAGTGTAATGTACAATATACAATATGATTTACAATTTAAATAATTGAAATTGCACAGTAATGAGAGTTAAAAAATCATGAAATTAAAAGTTAAATTTCACAAAATTAACGTAGGCACATTTAGAAATTCGTTTAATTTTTAACAAACAATCTAGTGCAAGGTGATACAGCTGTGATGCTGCCTTATGATGTTTTACGAAATTTAGTGCAGCCCAATGAAAAGCATATTTTTTCAATATATGTGTTCACGCACTGTATCGTCTATGTCCAGACGTTAGAGAAAAACTCAATTACTGTGAATTAAACCTTACAAATTTGACCTTTATGCTCATAACCTTTGGCATGGTTTTGGCATTTAGATGACACGAGTTTTGCTCAGTACGTGATTTCGTAATTTGTGTACTATACCTTACACAATTTAGTAGACCATTATATCCTTCATTGATATTATTGGGAAGGGCGACGAAGTGTCTGTCATTTTTTCTACATTCTTGACAAAAGTCAAAGTCAAGTAGTCAAATAATCAAATGTCATGTTAAGGAAATGAAGTGGTTATGTTAGTAGATATACCCACGTAATATTAGCTGGAATTGAAAACCCTCTTGTTGGTCATAAAGCATTTATAATGTACACTTCACAGTTGAGAGACTCCTATTTAAACGGGCGAGGAAGCCAGAATTCTGAACTTGGCATACGATACTAATATAGCCTGCGATCACCTGGTCGCACAGATTTTACTAACCTAACTCAAGCACAACAAGACAGATTTAAATGTTAGCTTAGGGGAAAGAATGCGATCTCGTGATCGCACGTAGGTAATTTCAACATCAAAATCTTTTTTTTTTCATGTCGAAGTAGACCTGCTTGCTGACACATCACGACGGAGGCCGACACGTATCAACCTTCGTTTTCACTCTGAAACATTAAAATATTTTATTCATGCTCTTTCCGTCTTGGCTGATTTTCTGTCATGCAACTTTCTTTTCACTTGAACACTTGAGCTTTTGAACATGCACATCGTTTCACATGAAATACCAAACTATGAATACATAATCGGAACTAATCACGAAAGAGAGAGACATAGAGAAATAATTTGTTAAATATTTAAAATTAATTTTCACGTAGTGAGTCTAAATATCAGGGTACCATCCCTTCCAGTGTTTGCCTATTGGAGAAAGTCGGTCGATGAAAGCACGGCACTGTAAATATTTTGCTCGACTCGAAACAAACCATAAACCATAAAGGGGTTTTGGATCAAATATGAATAATATATAGTTACTCTGCAAAGAAATATAGCAGGCAACATTAAAGTAATGGGTTTATAATTATTAGTAGTTATTGTATATTTCGAACCAATAATTACCGTAAAACAATTAATATACTATGAAATTTAGCTGGTATTTACTATTGTTATAAATAATTCAAGGAATCATTCATGGATATTATCTAAAGTGTCCGTTTACCAGTTCAAGTAGGTACTTTTGATTTGAAATTTGAATGTACGAAAGTAATACTATACGTCTCGTGCGTAAGCTTAAACAATATGCCTATAACTCTCCGCGGAGTAAATAGACAGGAAATGTATTGATTTAGCTACTTTGCGTCTTTTTTTTTGAAGTGCTAACCTTTGGCAAACACTCCGCGTGTCTGGGTAATCCGACGTGAGTTCGACTCTCAGGAAACGAAAACACTTTATCAATGGTCCAGTAGTGTTGAATTGAAAGGCGTAACTTATGGCTTTCGGCAATGGTCGACTGAATCTGTCACTGTGTGACTCACTACCAGATTTTTGTGTGTAAAAATAGAATATCACATGTAATAGGTATTATTTTGACCTTTCACTTGAAACTTCCACTGATACACGACTATGCCTCGAGGCAGCGTAAATACAACTGACAACTTTTCATTAGATACGGCTATAATGTCAAATGAAGATTATGCATAAATTGTACAACGATTGGAAAGGATTCACACTGTACCGTAGCTCTGCATGGCACTGCCTGTCTGGACAAGACGCCTATTACTTTGGCATGGTCTTCGTTGTATTACCTATATACCTATACAGTACTGTAACGACTAGTGTCGTGTCCACTTTAGACGCTACTAAATAGTATGATATTTGCAATTGTAGCCGAAAGTTAGGCTTGATGGGATATAAAAATACGGTTAAATAGCACAGAAATATTTGCATTAACGCCTGTCGGTCGCGAACTTGGAACTAACAAAATTTCGAAAAATTCGAATGCACAGAGTGCTCGAGTGCTAAGATATTATTAATTAAAACCTTACATTTCAAACCTTTCAATTTAATGTGATGGATTTCTGTTTCAAAAAAGTCAAACTAACCTTTAGTAGGTAACTAAAAAAAATGTATGTAGAATTTTTAATAAGCTTTATTCCGGTTCTAAATGCATTTACTAATAGAAATGGAGCAAGTTGATCATATGAAATATTTAAAAGGTTACATTCAGTTTAATGGAGTGGGGCAGTGGGCGGAGATTGCAGAATTTACTGTCATCGAAAACAGGAATAATTCTAGTTTGATTGAAAATTGAAATAATGGAATGGTTGAAGGTATTTTCTAGGTAGAACAAAACATGCATGTATCTACTTAGGGCTTATAAATTCTTAAGCTTTGCTGACCACTCTAAGATATTGTAATGAAAGGAAAGCTTTTAGGCTCCGGATATTAAATATTATATTCAATTGAATAGTATTACTTCAAAAAACTTTTGCATAAAATACTGGGAATTGCGGATTCCTTGGAAGAAAATTCTAAACCGGAAGCACTAGGAAATAGCATTAAACGATGTTTTTAAGAAAGAGCCTTTTAAAAAATTAAATGTGGTGCTAACAGTAATTGAAAATACATGATTTCCTGACCGTATTTTGTATTAAATCGAAATGCAAAGCCTGAGTTTTTAAAATACCTTTTACGTGTAAGAAGTATGGAAGATTCCAAAATCCAAATGCAAGTTTTAAGTGCAATTTATATCAACAGGATGCACTCAGTATACTAAATAGCAAATTCATGATTAATTCGGTATGACATGACCTGACCATACAGTTAAACTCAAATACTGACTTTGCTTGTAATTAATTATTATAAATTTAATAGCTCTTAATGAAAATAAAATTGTGGATGATCAGGCATTAGAAAACGAAGGAGTTATTTTGCAACCATGAAAATTTACAATCAGAAAAACATGCTGGCATGGACACTTTATTCGTTCTGCTGTGGTCAGCATATTACGACGTTTGAAAAATTACTATCTGCATCGTAAATTGAATGCAGTGCTTAATTAAATTAACTGGATGGGATAAGCTACTAATTCCTTATTTACTTGTAGGTTGTAGCTAAGGTATGGTATATGAATTAGAATTAATTTAATTAGGTCACAGTGTAATAATCCATATGAAATTAATTCTGAAAATTCAACGTTACTCGAATTTAAAATTTTATAGCGCTAAGCAAATTACATTTGCTTACATAATATCCTCCTAGAACCTATCCTTTCAGAAATAGCCGTACACAAAACTTACTAAAGTAAGGGTGGCATTTTTCGATGCCATGAAAAAATAGAATATGCCATAAAAAAGAAGACTTTAGCAATAGGAAATGGAATGCTGCAATATGTAAAATTGGTCTATAATTCCAAAGGTTAGGTTAGTTGTTGGTCATTTGGGTATTTCAAAAATCTAACCTAGCATGTAGAACGGATCAATCTCGTCCGCTAACGTTTTAACCTAACCTATAACCTGACTAAAATCAAATCTACTGCCATGCAGACTTATTGCAGAAGTCTTCTTTTTCATGGCCGATTCTATTTTCTCTTGGCACGTTTATATATTTACCGCATTTTGAAGTAAGTCTCTAAGTAAGTGATTTACTTTAATTTATTTAATTATATAATGATTTGATTAGAGTGATTACTCATTGTCTTAGAGAGATTACCAATTATTTGTAGTTAAGTTACAGCACTAAGATTTTACCATATAAAATTTTTAGTTTAGTCCATTTTTTTCTCATGTGCATATGCATAGCCAGCGAAAAACAGTCTGTTTCGGCGTTTGGACTCGTTTTAGTCCATTGAATCACAAAACCCGCCCCTGACACCTCAGCTCAGCAGAAAGACGCTACAGGTTTTGAGTTAACAACACAGTTTCTAAACAAAGTACGTATGTACTTACCTACTTCCGGATCAACACGCCCTCAGTTTCCTTGCGACACCCAATTTGAGGCCAACAATATAGCATTTACCAATAATTGTACCTCTTCTATTGAGCGTGTTTGAGGTTGAAGTTAAACGAGGCGTAAAATCTAGGCACAATATCCCTTTCTGTTCCTATTGTCCGTGATGTGGCTTTGAAATTATACGCTAACCTGGGTTTCTCCAGATGGTTGTAAGGCGTGCTCTATTCTGCTATAGAAATCCAAGTCCAAGGATTCAAAGATTCAAAGATTCAATAATGTAAAAAGCTTTACTGTACAACAAACAAGCCACGACCACGCTTGTTGTACATTTCCAAATTTGTTAAACCCTAATCCTGTTTGGTGAGATGAATGTGATCCAATGTCCTTCGAAGGTGTTTGGAAATTTGTTTCAACTCTGTTTAAAAAAAACAAAGCCTACAGACATTCAGGTATATACAGCAGCTACGTTAGATTTAATCTGGGAACGACAAGCAGTCTGTACAATTAGTCTACGATGACTTCCTTGCTGACCACTGTATTTCATTGTTGAGAACGGCATACAATAAGAACTGAGACCATTTAGCTCATATTAAGGATAAGGACCGTTTTGTTTGCCTGGTTATGATTAAGAATATTTCTCACTGCGAAATGACCATTTTATAAAGGGTGGCATTTTTCGATGCCATAAAAAAATAGAATATGCCATAAAAAGAAGACTTTTGCAATAGGAAATGGAATGCTGGAATAAGTAAAATTGGTCTATAATTCAAAGGTTAGGTTAGTTTGTTGGTCATTTTGGGATTTCAAAAATCTAACCTAACCTGGAGAACGGATCAATCTCGTCCATTAACGTTTTAACCTAACCTAACCTGACTAAAATCAAATTGGCTGCCATGCAGACTTATTGCACAAATCTTCGTTTTCATGACAGATTCTATTTTCTCATGGCACGTTTATATATTTCCCTTTTATAAGTGTAACTCGAGGCTCAATGAAAGCCTTATGAAATCAACATTTCATTACAAAAACTGTCAAAAATTCGGCAGTTTGGCTCCATATGATCTGAATTCTCCAAAATACAACCGGAAATTCATAAGATCTGTGTCCCTCCTCCTCAACGAAAGTCTTTTATTGTGGAAAAGTAAAGAACTCAAGTCAGCACTTCCGTTTACTATGTCATTTTGACTCTTATTTATTAAACGGAAGAATGGTCACGATCACGACGACGTCCTTTCTCTCAACTTTTTACTGAAAGTTAACTGCCAATATGTTTGCATTACATATCCGACTCGGAAACGGGTCTACTCTTAACGGAAATCGTATCTTGAATTGGATGGGTGCTCTTTTGTCATTTGTCGTATTTATTTCAATTGAGAAAGTTACATACAAAAAAGTTTTGACTAATACAGAACAGAACCCAGATGATAAGAAAAAATACGGGGATATACAGGAAATAGGGCTGGGTGACTCAGAGCTGTGCTCAGAGTCAGGCTTTCCTCTACACACAATGACACAATGTAGCCAAAAACTAAACTGAACAATGCAATTGTGGAGCGGCCCTTACACCCGTACGTAAAAAAAGAGGCTTTAGCTTTTGGATACTGCTTTTTGCTCTCCTGTTCAAATAGGGCAAATATTGATTAAACGGCGGAGACTTGACATTCTCGAAGTGTGCGTACACCAACTTTGTTCGGATTCTGGACGCATTTCTGTGATTAGGGCTACAAAAATTAATATTTGTTATTGAATATTGAATTTCCTTTGAGTGAATTTGTATGACATATGACATGACAGTTGACCTTCGGCGTATGGTCACCGTCTCGTGGCCAACCACAATTCCATCCTATCTTTTAGTTTCATGCTCCAATAGGCTCGTAGAATATAATATGCTATTTCCATAAAAATCATATTATGGCTATAGACAATCTTGTATTGTATCTAGATCTGTGTTAAAAGCGGATACTGAATCCAAGATCAGCAGGCCTAAATGTTCCATATTTATTATCATCCGAATTCCGGCTCAGTGGGTTTATGATTGAGTAAAAATGGATTATGACGTTTCATTGGCCAGTTCAGTTTAATATAAGGGTGTTGGGTGTTTTGTTGGACCTTTTATTATAGGCGTTCTTCGGTTAAGTTTGAGTCAATGAGTAGACCGGGGCGAATGAACTGTGATAAGGTTATGCTGTAAATAGATCTAGCTGGAGTTTAACGGGAAATATATAAACGTGCCATGAGAAAATTGAATCTACCATGAAAAAGAAGACTTGTGCAATATGTCCGAAATGGCAGTAAATTTGATTTTAGTCAGGTTAGGTTAGGTTAAAACGTTAGCGGACGAGATTGATCCGTTTTACAGATTAGGTTAGATTTTTGAAATACCCAAATGACCAACAGCTGACCTAACCCTTGGAATTATAGACCAATTTTACTTATTGAATCAGGATTTCTTTGAATTGTATTTCCAGAAAAAGTTTATATGATTCACGCGTTCTATTCTTCAATTCGTAAAGAGAGAACTTATACAGCTGTAGCTTACTTAATTACCTGTGCTGCGTCACAAGATCAGTAGGAATAAATTCATAAGTTGGAAAGCCATTTGAATCCGTGTGACTTTAAAATGCCGGATTAAACAAAATTATAAAATTTTGAAAACAAAAAATTCTCAGATTTTAAAATGGATTGTAATACAAACGTGTACAATAGCGGATACACTATTCTATTACTATTATTCAAGCTAACCAGAATTAGTTAATTATTGAATATGGACCAGAATGTAGCGCTCTTTCCAGTGGTTTACTCGGTAACATTACTAACTAGCTGCAGGATTGTTAAATTACTCATTAATTGGGAACGCTCCAAGACTCGTATCTGTAATGACGAGTCAGAGTCATTTGACATTTTCAGAAGGAAATAATATTCAGAGGTACTTAATTCGCAAAATCCGTATACAATATTATATACGGACCGGTTCGTTTATAACAAAGCCAATATTATATCTGAACCGTAACAGTGAATATCATAGTAAATTAAAATCATGACTTTCGAAATATATGATCAGAACCATAGGTTGAGTAAGAATAAGTATGTAGGTTATATGTTAATATCCCTGGTTATTATGAATATTATCTGATAACAATAACGAATACTAACCGGAGGAAGCGTCATTCTCCACGCGGTTCCCAAATCCAGAGCTTGCCGGGTTATTCTTCCATATGACTTCGTTGGACTCGAAAAACTCACAAATTCAAACCAAAGTGCTCCGTTGTTTTGATTTTGGCTAATTACGAGTTACGATTATAAAGATTGACTCGTGAAATGCGTGCTTAGTTTGTAGATTTGTACTGATTTTAGAGAACAAAGGTCAGAGGTCAGAGCTGGTAGGAGACAGGTGACAGGAGAATGACGGTGCTGAGCCTTCTCCGAGCAACTCGCTCGCCGACTTTCCAGTTTGCGAGTCAAGCTATTGCCCTTCGTACAAGCACAAATCTCCCGAAGACCCTAACTCCCGTCCGTCAGTTGGTAACATGTAAGAATTATGAGTATTACGAACAATTAAAATTTTAATTAGTATATTGCATATAGTACATAATTCTATGATTTTGTACGAATTTTTTCTATAATATACAATAATTGATAATGTCAAATAAATGCAAATGTGCTTATCACTTATATTAATGTATTTGCTTGTATTTTGTGTTTGTCACTTATCGAAGCGACATTTTGCTTTTATCGAATTTTAAGTAGGTGAAACAGAATTTTTGTCAATTTAAAAAAAGGTTAAGCCCCTTTTCGAAAAAGCATATGACATATGAACTATGTAGTAATTTACATGAAGCATGCATATGTAATTTTTACCCGAATTTGTAGCTCAAAGTGTTAGTGATAAATCATAAATCATACACATCAGCAGTTGATTTAGGTACCTACTTTACTTACTCCATATCTACGTTGTCTTTCCGACAATATCATTTTACCCAAAGCTGAAGGAAATCTTTGTACCTTATCGACTTATTGACAGCATTGGTGTGTCGAGGTGGACATGATGAAGGGGCCCGTCACTTTACCATCACACCGAGTCGATATTCTTGGAATCAGTACAAGGATCAGTTTCACTTCTACTTCATGCTCGGAGTCATCCCAGGACTCATCATAGTTTTTCTTGTCAACATCTTCGTTGGTCCAGCCGAACTGGCCCCTATCCCTGAAGGATATGAACCTAAGCATTGGGAGTACTATCGGGTAGGTCAGGTCACGAAGTAACTTCGGCTTATTCTTGCGCAACAGCGTAACAGCACGTGTTTATATGGCTGTTCAACCGGAATTATTTTTTACTGTGTTACAGCATCCAATTTCAAGATTCTTAGCCCGGTACTTCTTCACCAGTCATCAGGAGGACTACGAACGGAACTTGTTCTACCATCATGAAGAAAATGAGAAGCGAAATATGAGGTATTGCGGAGACGGATGGCTTAGAATCTCGAAAACTCGAAACCGAAACATATCCTTCCACTCACGGTCACGGTCTATTGCTATTAGCATGGACATCCTTCCACTCAAGGTCCATGCTATCTCAAGGTCCATGCTATTAGCATGGACATCCTTCCACTCAGGCTCCATGCTATTAGGATGGACATCCTTCCACTCACGGTCCATGCTATTAACATGGACCTCCTTCCACTCACGCTCCATGCTATTAGCATGGATATCCTTCCACTCATGTTCCATGCTATTAGCTTGGACATCCTTCCGCTCACACTCCATGCTATTAGCATGGATATCCTTCCGCTCACGGTCCATGCTATTAGCTTGGACATCCTTCCGCTCACGCTCCATGCTATTAGCATGGATATCCTTCCGCTCACGGTCCATGCTATTAGCATTACATGTGAGTGGAAGGATGGGTTTCCACATTCTGAGCCATCTGCTTCTACTTACATTAAGTTGTGTGTGCTAGCTTATTACAAAATTAAGTCAAAATTCAAAATTAGCGATTTCGGTATTGGAAAAGAATGACGTTCAGCTTATGGTATTGTAAATTTTTGTTAGACTTCTGGCCTGGAGAGTGGAAGAACTGATGGCTCACCGCGGAGACTACCCGAACTACTACGTCAAACCCACGATCAGTGGTAAATACATGCGGTACGGTATCAAGGACTATGCCTACATCTATGAAATCAAGGGAGATCCAGATGGTTTGAACCCTCAAGACAACGATCCTTTGGAGAAGTAAACTAGGAGTGTTGGTATTTACTATTAATAATTCGTTATGAACTTCAAACTTCATTGTTGCTCATCGTAGTCCAATTATTGACAGCATTTCTCTGCCAGAGAATACAGAACGCAAAAATTAACTTGTAAAATATTAAGTTAATGTAAAAATGAAATGTACCTATACACATTTAGCAGATTTTCGGAAGAAAATAAAAATTACTTATACCTAAACCTAAAAGCATGCCGGATCCGGTCCAGTAGTGTTGGAATTTCACACTAATAATTTATTGACGATTTGAACTTGAAATATCATATTTCATATTGCCAGTTGGTACCTACATTAATTACATTGTATGCAACATAAAGGTTTAGTAGCTTGCCTAAGTTTAAGTTAACTATGCATTATGGTAAATTATATACAGTAGTTCATATGGTTTTGTTGGTAATGGTAAACGTGGAATGCTGAGAACGGAATGTGCATATTGAATTGAATTTGAATTATTGAGCCTGAGCTAATATTTGTGCCAAATAACTGCTTTCACTTTAAACAATGTTTGTTTTCATTATAGAATGACTTTTCCCTCGAACAGTATCACAAAAGCACAGTATTGTATTGTATAGTTATCTTAAGACTGTACAATCAATCCTTAATGATAGAAAAAACGGTAACGAAATCCTATAGAATATTCTAGGTAATATATAATTAAGTTTGCTGCGATGAGTTATTACGGATTCTCATAAGTTGAATGTTGAATTTGACCAGGTTTTGCTTCGTTCTAAACGTAGAACACTCGAACATTGGATGTGGCTACTAGGAAATTATCATCGAAAAACTTGGTTTCGATAACAATATTTCCGCTGTAAAACGAAAGTAAAAAATAAATATAAGAATTTGGTAGTGTATTTTGTGTCCCACAGAAAGAATAACTTTGAAACTCACTTGAGGATATTAGCGGGCATCATTTGGGACTCCGGTGCGGCCTCAATGAGATTCTGCCATGTGTTCGTAGAATTGGGAATTACGAACCCGAATTCGAAGAACCACTCTTCAATACATCGACCCTGACAAATCAGAAATAGGAAAATTAGCCATGATAATTCTGGTAGCAATATCCGCCCGCTATACGTTCTGTTGAGGAAACCAAGCCAATAAGTTTCTCTTACCTTAAATAGAACTTTTTGTTCTAACCGAAATTTCTCCATTGGCTCAACGGAAGTGAAATTGATTTCTCGTGACACGGCTCGAGATTGAAGAATACTCTTGGGAACCCGGGCTTCATGCTCTTGGCCTGGTAACGATCTGTAATTTCATCGAGACAATTCGTATTATAAAGGGGTACGTTACGTGGCAGGCTATTTTTTCATGCAAGCATATCTAATATTCATTCAGTGCGTGTATTTTACACTGTTTTGAAGTTTGAAACTAAAATCTTATGTATAATCAATACTGCGTTAGTCAGTAGAGCGTGAGAGAATATCTGTGCAGTATTCGCAATGCATAATGAGGCTAAAAATCGATAATCGATTGCTTTGGGAAGACCTAGGTAATTATAGGTAACGAGTGTTACTCGGCGATTCACATATTCTGCATGATATTTATCAAAATTAAAGGAAACCATTATCTTACAGATCTTCGTGGCCTTCCCAAATGACTTGGCCCGTGTCGGAATCCCGAAGCTTCAACCAATTGCTAGAAATAATGATTGTTTAGAATTTAGAGACATGAATTTAAACAGTGAATTTTAAATTCATAATTACTCACATCCGGAATCCTCGTAGAATATCTTCAGCAGATGCAGAGGGCATTTTTTAACAATTAACACGTGGATTGTATTTTTAATAAGTAATTTATATTCCGTTCAAAGGTTCACTGGAACAATGTGAAAGCCTATAGTATTCGGCCTTCGATCCGAAGGTGAAGAAGATTTGATTCAGGTCGAGGAGTTTCTTTTTCAAGTTTAATTTTTCGTGTAGAATGGTCAATGCTCTAAAATTAAAGATAAAGAAAAGAACATCGGGTTACTAGACATAGAAACTCAATGTGCACCACGTAAGTATAAGGCATAGCAAATGTAATTAATTTGTTTTGTAAATGCTGTTCTTAGAAGGTACAGAAAGGTTAGGCTTAGACGTAAAGGCCACAATATTATTGACTGCTGAATTTGAATAGATAGTCAAAAGAATGATCGAACCGAACAGGGTGGTTGCGGTGGTATGGTTTTTTGTGTGCAGAAAGTATTTTGTGAAACATGCAACCAGAAGAGAGAAGCACGCGAGATTAATTTCTGAATCACTAATTTGGTGCGTTCTAAAGCCTATCTTCCAATCTTATTCGTAATACACAATAAATGTGCATGCGCATCTTCATTCAATCTATCATTCGATCTAGAGAATGCGGAATGCATCATTTGGGTATATATCTATCTAGTACCTTATGCATTTTGAACGTATAAATGGCGTGTGAATACACACAAGAATGATGACTTCGGTACAATAAATATGGTTTATTTCCGTGTACAACGAAGTACATTTGACCTTATTATCAATATCAACTGCCAACTGTACTGCGCCAAACTAACCAAACCAAACATGTCGCCTTAAAGTGGAATTTTGTTGTTTAGTTTACCAGCAGGATGCACGATAAAATCTATGATTCGGTTCAACGTATGTACATGTAGTAATTATTAATTAATTGTCAGGGTCTCGGGCCGCCGGTTGGAATTTTGGTATGCCTGACATTGACATTGACATTGACATTCCTTCCAATTCCTAGCCATGAACCCAAGACCCAATGCAACTCAAGCTCAATTTTAGGCATAGAGGCATTTCGTATGTCTTTATATAATTTCGTAGGTACCTTATA
>JAQFYT010000688.1:0-21938 GCA_034694925.1 Ceratophysella denticulata
TGTTGTTTCCCCACCCAAATTATTCAGCAAGCATGTCAGGTCAGTTTTGCCAAGTTAGGTTAGGCTGATCGTGAACACTTGATACAAACCGTATCATATAGGTATCACTTTGCGGTATTGTTGCTTTGAAATTGACGAGTCGAATTGTCTCAGAATGCATATATTAAGTATCAATCAACCAACGGAAATGTTGCAAATTATTTTCAATGACAGGTGATAGGTTCAATTAAGTAGGTTTAGGTTAGCTTCTGGTAAAAATGTAACGGTAACTGTATTGTACCTTTATTATCGCATTTAGTGGGTATTTATAAGCATATCAGCATGGAACATCGAGAAATAAATTAGGATCAAATTCGGCTTGAAAAGAGAAAAAAGAAGATCATTATTTAATGGTCCACATAAAAATGTGTTTGCATTTCAACATCATTTCACATCCCAATCATTTTCATTTGAGGAGCGGAACTAGTGAGATGATAGACTCTTCCGTGCTAGAAGACGATAGAGAACGAAGGAGAGTTGTTTGAAAGAACTCCCAATTAATCGGAATACTAGACTTCCCGGCACTCCAAAGAGGGAACCGGGTGAAACCGCCTGGTCATTTATATCCGCTTTTATATCTACAGGTCGGTTTTTTCTTCATTCCATCCATCCCAGTTTCGGCTATGTCCTGAATAGAATAGACTCCTAACTCCTACTCTGCTGTGTCTGAGTTCTTTCTGAGTATGTCGAACCAAGGGAAAGGCCGGGAACTGACTGGAGAAAGAATTGTTGTATATGTGTGTATAGGTCGTGGACTTGGGCATGGAGAAAAGGCGTTCTGGAGCCTAATACTAGGCTTGTAGCTCTGCTAGGCTAGGCTCACAGGAGTCATACCTAGCTAGATGGGATCAATAATACTTGTAGGTACTACTATATACTACGTGGATATGTTGCGGGCAGTATGGATAGTCCCGCTAGTAGATGTTCTGTAAAACTTGAATCATTTCGTAAAGTATTCGAATACCGACTTGAATATAGTTTGATATTCAAAATGCATAGACGCATTCCACCGGTAACCGATAGCATTAATTGGTAAATTCCAGTATATTCGCTCGGATTTTCAGTATTTTTAGTTTCGAAAGAACCTTAGACGTATAGGTTAGTACCGGAATTGGAAATACCGTTAGATAGATTTTGATACTATTTTGAAAAATGCCTTACAAAAGTTACCTATAGGTTTATTTCATGCCTGCTCAAGCTCATGCTCATATTAAACTGACATCTCGGATGGACTGGAACATAATGCCGCGTTTCTCCTGGCCCGTCCTCACTTTGAGGAGTAATTCTTGTGTGCTCTTGGAAGTCGGGATTGGGAAGATGGGTGTAGAGAGAGAGAGAGAGGAGAATGGGAACGGTGTGCGTACTAAACAGTTGGGTTGTGTGAAGAAGGAAGAGCACGGGTTAGAGTGAAAGAGCCTCACCCAGTTGAAGTTCCTCTCCCGAATTCGGGGTTCGGGGCTGCCCAAACCAAATACATGGGCAGTAGGGACTCAAGGAAACGAACCGAGTTTCCCCGACAAAACCAGGGGAGTGATTCCATCACGAACTCAACCATGGTGAGGGACGTTCAATAATGAGACTGGCTTCCTTCGAGCCTTCGAACCGCAGCGTGCTTTCTCTTCTATTGGGAGCCCAACCTGCTTTCACCATGGCATGGGTAGAAGAGGTCTTAAATGGTAGCGTGTTTTCTCGAGGTTCTGTTTTTTTTGTAGGTTTTACACGGTAATGTATGCTTTCTCCACGTTCTTTCTGTTCTGTAGGTTTCGCACGGAAATGTGTGCGTTCTCCAGGTTTTTTTTGTTGTGTAGGTTTTGCACGGTAATGTTTGTTTTCTCCACTTCTGTTTAGTAGGTTTTGCGCTTGCACGGTAATGTGCGCTTTCTCTACTTCTGTTTTGTAGGTTTTGCATTGGCACGGTAATGTGTGCTTTCTGCACTTCTATTTTGTAGGTTTTGCACACGGTAAACGGTAATGTGTGCTTTCTCCACTTCTGTTTTGTAGGTTTTGCACACGGTAAACGGTAATGTGTGTTTTCTCCACTTCAGTTTTGTAGGTTTTTGGTTTTGCACGGTAATGTGTGCTTTCTCCACTTCTGTTTTGTAGGTTTTGCACGGTAATGTGTGCTTTCTCCATTTCTGTTTGGTAGGTTTTGCACGGTATTGTGTGCTTTCTCCACTTCTCTTTTGTAGGTTTTGCACGGTAAAATGAGCTTTTTTTCCACGATTCCGCGTTATAAGTCTTGCACAGTACGCTTTCTCCATGTTATTTTTATTGTCGTTTACTTCTAAGGTCTCCGAATTTGTAGGTAATTTGCACGGCATGGTGTACTTTCTCCAGGTACTAGGTCTTGGACGTGTACCGCAAAAGCGTGTTATAAGTCATAAGTGCATGTTATAAGATTTCCTAATAGTTAGCTTCAATCTGCATCATAAATCATAATAAACAGGAAATTCCTAGGGAAATTCATATGTGTTTAAATTCTAAATGCTAGCTGAATAGTGTATGTGGCATGTGGAATTGAGAAAGCTGGATCCGGGATCAGAAGGGAGGAAGGCGTTAGGTGTCACCGTCCGGAACACCCCTCGTATTTCTACCGAACCGATCCGGTGTTTTTATTCCCTGTGTCTGGCAAGAGAGCTAGCTGTAGCTCTGTAGCCTCTAACAGCCTCTCTCTCTCTGCTCCTAGACGGACTCTCCTTAGGAGTATCTTGTGGGTAGACGAGTGGGGATTGGGATGAAACTGGGGAGATTGACGTCATCCACCGACCCTTGACCTTAAAAAGAAACAAGAGAGTCTTACACAAGTCCACATTGTTACCTCTCTACGACATAAGAGGCCCCGCGACCTACTTCCAAATTCCAGACGACCACTGGAGTATCAGGCTTCTGACCCTCCTTGACCGCTCTCAGGCTGAGGGTACACGGTCGTCGAGCAGGTTGGCGTGGGAGCCGGGAATGGGGTTCAGGTGTGGGAGACCTTAGAACCTGGAACCTCGTGAGGACCCCACAGAGTGAGTGTGGAGCCAGTCAGCACTGGCACGTGTTTGATTGAAATAATAGCCCCATGTCCAGTCTACAGTGAAAGTGGTCAGTCACAGCCTGTGTTCCCACTTGTGTGCATGAGGCTCTTATTGTGTAGATGCAGAGCAAGACGACTTCTGAATTAAGTGGATTGGATGTTGAATGTTGAGTTGAATACTAGGACTGAGTGCATTGGGTTCAATTGAGTCAGTTCAATCAGTTGGTGCTCTAAATCGAAGCTAAACAAACGTGTTCAAAAGTAAACCAACTCACCACAAAACGCCACAATTTTTGCCATTTTTTGAAAATATTAAATCAATATTTATTTAGTGAATAGCTCTGAATAGCTCCACCGCTTGTGATGATCTCTATTTATTATTATCTATAAATACACGCTTGGCCCTGTCCAAAAATAGTGGTTTAAATTGATAAAAGGCCTAGTTGACATCGTCGTTTACTAGTTGACTATTGAACACATTGACCTCTCTTTGTCATTCCTACATGAGATTCAAGAAGTATACACACTTCCGTTGTCCAGTGTTTTCCAGAATTGACCCTGATAGGCTTTTAGTGAGCCGAGTTGAATAACCCAACGATTTCCGAATCCACCCTTCTCATTTCTGCGCAAAATAGAGATGAAGTTGATTTAAATGTGGAGGTCGTGGACAGAGATTCATATATGGAAATACATGGTACACTCTTTAATTGAGTCAAGTCAAGACTCCCTTATCTGACTGGAGATGCAGTAGAATAGTTCCACATTTACTACTTCAAGTGTGTGAGTGTGAGTGCGTTAGGTGTTTGAGTACCGGCCTTTCGGTTTCAACATTTCTACAAATTATTCGTATGTGGATTGGTTTTTTTAGCTGATTGATTAATGAAAAATTGAAATTCTTCAGAATTCGCTTTCTGAAGCGAAGTTTTAGCTGATTAATTATGAAAAATTGAAATTATTCAGAATTCGCTTTTTGAAGCCAAGTTTGATAACATATTGCTATCATTATTGCTGGCGTACTACCCTGCACCGGGTACAGACTACTCTAGAACTCATGATCCATCATTACGTAATGGCTGACTGTCCCTTGCAATTTAGAAAAAAATTCTGAGACAAACGCTGATCTTCCGATGAAAAAGTTCACGAAAGACGGAATGGACATCGGAAAGATCAATTAAAGGTTGTTCGTACAAAGGTATCAAAATGCGTAACTTTTTTCTTGTAAACTTTTTCCTGAAATGTAAAGGCCAGCCAGTGCAATATGTCATGACTTCTAGCTCGTATTCAGTGGGTGCAAGGTAAGGTAGTCTGCACAAGTACACATTATAATGCTACTCACCCAATACCCAATATTTCGGGCGAGTAGGCATTCTTATCTCAACCGGAAATGGTTCAATTTTTTTTTATTTAATTAGTAATGAATGTTATTTTTGTATTTCCAGGTCTGTGATCTCATCCGATAGGGTGGTGTAATAATGAATGAACTAGACAGTCTAAGGCAAGAAGCGGAGACATTGAAAAATGCTATCAGAGTGAGTTGATAAACAGAAAAAAAACAGAAACATTTAAATTGTAGCTTGTTTATGTTCTTAACGAGACTTGGCTTGTATGAGTACGTAGATGAACAAGTTGCAAACATAGTGTAATTTACTTTGACCTACATAGTTGTTCATGTATTTACTATGGTGGTGGTTTTGATTGACTAGGATGCTCGGAAAGCCGCCTGTGACACGACACTGGTCCAAGCGACAGGGAACTTGGAGCCGATTGGTAGGATTCAGATGCGAACACGACGAACTCTACGCGGACATTTGGCTAAGATATATGCAATGCATTGGGGGTCCGACTCACGGAACTTGGTATCAGCCTCACAGGACGGTAAACTCATAGTATGGGACTCGTACACGACGAACAAAGTCCATGCCATCCCACTACGTTCCAGTTGGGTCATGACCTGTGCCTATGCTCCGTCAGGCAGCTACGTGGCTTGTGGTGGACTGGACAATATTTGTTCCATATACAGGTATGGGGTTTCTGGGGTTCCGGGCTCTAGATGGGTGTGCCTCCTGCGGAGAGGAATAGAGGCAGGGGAAGGGTCCAACTAAAAAGGGTTTTTGGTGGACTTTTCAGTTTGAAGACCAGGGAAGGGAACGTGCGAGTGAGCAGAGAGTTACCGGGACATACGGGCTACTTGAGTTGCTGTCGGTTCCTGGATGATAATCAAATTGTGACGAGTTCGGGAGACATGACCTGTGCCCTTTGGGACATTGAAACCGGGCAACAGGTGAATAAAATACCAATTTTCTGCATTTTATAAATATCGAATAATAATTTACTAAATACTTATTTTCTTCTTCTTTGTGTTCTTGTAGTGTACTTCCTTTACGGGCCATACTGGAGACGTCATGTCACTCTCCCTCGCTCCTGACTTTAGAACCTTCGTGTCCGGAGCCTGTGATGCGTCAGCTAAGGTCATTAAAACATTCTTCTTACTGTTTTCACTCCTAAATGTCTAATCTCAAAAAAATCTTAGAAGATTCGAACACATTCACCACATCAGCATAATTATCATTCATCTGTGCAGCTGTTCATTTTGATTGTAGGTTAAATACCGGAGATTTGGTCCTAAAAGCATAGAATTCTGAATATTTCAAAAATGCTACAGCGAAAAAAGCGTTTAATAACGTCAAAAAATGTTAAAAACATTTCCATGGGCTTATTTGTCCGCAAACGTTTCATTAAAACATGAAATCAATATATGTTTTATATATCCGCATTCCGAAGCATTCCTTCCATCCACATATACTATCTACTTTTTTTACAGTAAAAGCATTGTAATTTGTAATACCGAATTCTTTCGGGTATCGATTATCGATCTAACATGAAAATTACACGAAAACCCCTTAGAGAAAGTGGAAATGATTATTACATATAATTCTTATTGAATATGGTACAGTTGTGGGACGTAAGGGACGGACACTGTCATCAAACGTTTTCAGGACATGAGTCAGACATCAATGCTATAGGCGTAAGAAACTTTGTTGATGGAAAAAAACGAAACCTATCTTCAGTTTCGCAAATTGCCTAATTGCAGCACGCCTTGATTTTTTTTTAATCTCTTGAGATTTTTTTGATTTTGATTTTTTGGTTATTTTTTACTATATTCTATCGAACTAACTCAAACTCGCATGGAACCTAGAAATTAGAAACTTCAATAGCTGTATGTTGTTTCTTCATCACTTACGTATTTCTCTACTAAACTGTGAATTAGCTCTAGAATTGGTGTACTAATATCAAGGAAGGCTGTTGTGGAACCCGATAGACGATTTTTAGTCGTGCTTTTCCGTACACACTCTCTGTCTCTCTTTACTTAACACAGAAAATTTACACAAAACACCCACTGCTAACGTTATACAACCTAAATCCCCCCCCCTTCCCCCTTGGAACTTGGAATGTGTATTCAAAAGCTAATTAGTATTGACCAGTTCGTTCGGAGAGAAGAAGACTTGAGTTCATTGCATGGGAATTTGAATGGAGTTTGCTTTATCCTTTTTATTTTTGTAGCTATGGGACTGCAGAGATGGGATGTGTAAGTCAACATTTACAGGACACGAGTCTGATTTGAATGCGGTTTCTGTAAGTTAATTGACTGGGTTATTTTTCTCTTAACTACATCCTTCCACCAAGCACACACACTTGAATCAATAGTGTATGGATTACTATGTATATGGTCGTTTTATAGTTTTCGCTTACCTCTTCTAATGCCTTTCTTCCTATGTTAGGTTTTTGTATTTTTTGGTTGGTTTTTTGCTAACTCTGCTTACTGGGCCTTTTTCGAAATTCATTTTTTACTATATACATAATAATCTTAGGGCATTACTAAATTAGTTGGAATCATCATCCTGTATCGTGTTTTTTTTGGGAAATTCGTCATACTTGACCTTTGACCCCATGTTTTAGCTTGTTTTTTGGAAAGTTTTTACGGTCGGTTAATCGTATCGTATTGCAATTCGGATTCCATTGTTGTTGGTCAACTATTGGTTGAGAATTAATGTTTCCCGCGAACAAACACCCAATGAGTGAGTGGCACCAGTATGGAAACAACGGTGGGATTTGAACCCGCATACTCGACTATCCGGATTGATAATTGAATTTTTTAAAAATCTATTTTAGAGATTCTAATTCTCACGCGTTCATAAGGCTTTTTTAAAGTAATTAATTAAAGATTTTGATTAATCCAAACAAGATTCGAAGAATTAGCACTTTGTAGGATGATGTTTCGACGGATATTTAGTATTGCCCTAGGATGCATCACACCACGGTGCAGAGTCGGCCTATTATCTACAGAGAATTTGTGTTTTGTTTGATGTGTTTTCGGAATTAGTTTTTTCCTAATGGATTGGCATTTGCCACGGGGTCTGATGATGCGACCTGCCGTCTCTTTGATATCCGGGCGGATCAAGAATTGGCCATGTACTCGCACGACAACATCATTTGCGGAATCACCTCGGTGGCCTTTTCCAAGTCCGGCCGTCTCCTACTCGCCGGGTATGATGACTTTAACTGCAATGTTTGGGATTCAATGAAGACCGAACGAGCTGGTAAGTTATAAAGGAAACGATACGATACAACAAACCTACATGGAATGCATTCCATTTCAATGACACAGTTGTTAGGCTATGTTATTATTTATGGGGTCCCTTCCGGTCTATTTCTGGCAATGATGGCATTCAACGTAGCGAACAAAAGTTTTCCTTGTCTGTTTTCTTCAAGGAAAAGTCGGGTCTAAAATAAATTGGGAGCTTTGTCCTCGTGAATCATTTTTACCATTTCAATGGAAAAGAATGTAAATTAAATAGGCCGATAAAATAAAAAGCTATATTTGTCCTATTAATGTCATTATTCTGCCTCTTAAAAATATATATATTTGCCCTACCGGCCTTTTAAGTATCGACTTGCCGTTAAAAACTGTCTTTGACCGATCGAAGGCAATTTTTACTTATAAATGAATATTATTTTGCCAGACAGAAAGACTCTTTTTGCCCTACAAATGGCTAATGATGCCTATTTTTCTTCCTGGTCAAATAAATGCACAAAACTGGATAATGCCTGTGAAACCCTGTATTTACCCTATGTAAAATTGTATTTGCCGTATACGTCACTATTCTGTGGTTTTGCCCGAATACCTTTTCTCGAATTCGATGACTTTGATTTTTGTAAAAGTTTCGGATAATAATAGTAAAAATCAGTAGGTATATGTGTTCACACCGCGGGCGTCAATATAGATACCATTTTCAATTACTAAAATGCGTTCTTTTTTAACAATTTTCCAGGTGTATTAGCTGGTCATGATAACCGAGTAAGTTGTTTGGGAGTAACTGAAGATGGAATGGCCGTCGCCACCGGCTCTTGGGATAGTTTCCTCAAAATCTGGAACTAACCAATGGTCAAGAATGATAAACTAAAAAATTATCGATTTTTTCTTTTCCTTCCTCATCCTACTGAGTATCAATCAGTAGGGGGCTTAGACGGTATGATTAATCCAAACAGAAGAAGAAAGAAAAAACACCATTGTATTAACATTAACTAGTATATATATCTCTACTGTAACAATTACAATTTAGCAAAAAATATGTTTATGCTTTTTGAGAAAGATACCTAGTTGTTACTTGTACACTAATATTGCACGAGCTGGCAAGCAACAAATCAAGAATCAAAACTAAAAGCGTTACAAAATCTTTTCCTTTGCGCACAGAACTAGGACAATTGTTTTGGTTATTTGTTTTTCTTTTTCTAATATTAAAAATCCTTCGGTTTTTCTTTTTCACAAGACATACAAGAGTGAAGTAAAAAAAATCGCCATTAGATTTAAAATTTAAATAAAGTTAACGGTGGGAAAAAATCAAAAAGTTAGAATTTCTATTAAGAAATGTAAATATTGAAGTCAAAACTATTATATTATTGTATCAAGAAGCACAAGGGCTCAGGATTAAAAAAAAATAGTACATAGTTTTGACATCAAAAAGTTTACTCGATAAAGGGACAAAAAGTTTTCATGAATTTAATTCGCTAAGAAAAATCCCTCCTAGAACAAAGAAAAAATGGTTTTTTGAAGGAAGACAAAAAAATGAACATTTAATTTTTAAGAACTCCAATTTGCTTATGATGATGTTGACCAATGTTATTAATATCCAGAATGAAAAAGAAAAAAACCTTCAATTTCCTCATGAACATTTAAGAAAAAAAACACAAGATAAGTTAAGGCTATAAGGTTGAGTGAGTTTTAAAAGAAAATCAAATCCAAATCCAATCCAATCCACCAAACTAACGAAAAAATCAAAAAAAAAATTACTAAGTATGTCAAGTGTGGTATGGTATATGGTAATTTTAGTTAATTGTATCTTGTATGCGGAAGCAGGGGGCGGGATGGCGGAATGGATGTGAAAAAATGTGTGAGGATGTTTGGCGTTGAATGTGTATGTGAGTGTACAATTATAAGGCTACAATTATTCTAGACCTTAAGTTATCTGTAGGAAGGGGATGGGTTGTTCGTATATCTAATTAGGAAGCCAGAGTATTTACTACTACATAACAATTTAGCCTAAACGTTATTTAACGATTAAGGTCAATTTGTAGTAGTGTAGTGTATTAAGGGAACTTTTCAAAACTGTAAAAAGCTAAGACAAAACAAAAAAAACTTCAATATTAAGAGCTAACTTGATGAGTATGAAGGGAAAAAGTTTACAATTTAAAAAAAAATTGAACTGTGTCTAACAAGATGCTGCCAAAACCACAAAAAATTTGCATAACGTTCTAGTATTTAAAAGCAAAGAAAATTACAAAATGAGGGAATTATGATGAGTGAAAAAAAGCACACCTTGTCTACTATAATCTACTATACACACAAGCTGATATGCGCATGAGTTTAATTTGTACATAATTAAGTGAAATTAAAAATCTAGTTAGGGCTGAGATGGTGTTCGTTCAGGGCTCCTTGCGTTTTAGTCCCTCACCCCCTTCTCATGTTTCTTTTCAAAAAGTGTGTACATGTTATACTTGGTTGGGGGGTCAATTTGTGAAGTTCAATGGTTGTTTGACCTTTGGTAGGGGTGCTGCGGGAACATTTGGTAGGATGTGAAGGTCAGGTTATGGATTAAAATGTTGGACCAACGGTCGAAGGTTGATTCAGGGATCAAAGGGCAGACCAACGGTCGAAGGTCGAGTCTGATCTAAGCTCTGACCAGAGACCAAAGGTCAGATCGAAGGTCAAACCTGTGATCAAAGTTCAGGTCGAACGTCAGACCTTCGATCAAAGGTCAGGTCGAACGTCAGACCTGTGATCAAAGGTCAGGTCGAAGGTCAGACCTTCGATCAAAGGTCAAGTTGAACGTCAGACCTGCGATCAAAGATGGCTCCCTGCGCTAGGGATTAAGTGTTAGATCGAAGTTTTTGAGTGTATGTGAGTCTGGGCATGTTGAGTTACTTCCTGTCCCTAATTAACTTTTCGGTTTCCTTATATTACTCGCAAAAGCAAGGATGAAGTAAAAAAAAAAGCCTAACTTTTAATTCCAATTTCCAAACTCAAACTACTGTCAAATGCTTTCTTGTTAATTACTTTATTACACAACTTTCCATATATGTACTACTACGGTCGCTTTAGTACGTTCTAATCTATAGTGCGTACTAAACTACGGTTTTGGTACGTTCTCCGTACTATTAAAATGGTTATGAGTGAGGTCGAGACTTGTACTGTAGCCAGAAATGAGAGAGATGAGCTTGGGGAGCTTTACTTTTTCGTTGTAATATCGTGTGTTCGTCTATTTATTATTTCTAATAGGTCAGGTCAGGTCAGGTCACTGAAGAGAAAAAAATCGATTTAGTAAAAAATAAAAATGCTGCCAGAGGAGAAATGTTATTAGTCATATTGTTGTAACTCCTTGTACACTGTCATACGCATACGTACTAAAAAATTATGTAAACTATTATTTGATTAAGATTTATGGTTTTTTGTTTACTGTATTACACTGTTCTGTACTACGTAGAAACTTTATTCAATTTTTGTTGTTATTTTCTCGTTTGACATCGCTGTTGATGATTTGGTGGACCTATTAAATTAAACTAGTGCATATACTAATTACATTATACCCCATACCTTATGTACTGAGACACCTACAACATAAAAATTGAGAAAATAACCCCAAGGTTAATTACTACCCCCCGCACAACAATGTAAAACTGTATAACATTTACCTCTTCTTATTGTTGATGTGTAATTTAAATTATTCTTACTATTCTTACTCTACCTTGTTAAGGGAAGCATAATGATACATACTACTGGTTTAGTTACGGGAATATTACTATTGAGCTAAGATTAACTTGATTAAAATTAATTATATACCTAATTGTCAAGTACTATACAATTTAAGGCAAATACATCTCCATTGTCGAATAAAAGCTTTTTGTCTTTAAAAGAATGGAATTGTGTCAATTGTGTCGTCCTCGTAGGCTTTTGGAAGATCGTATCGTATATAATCCGCACTGCACAGCGCATTATCCACCCTGATAAGGCTTACTGTGCACAAAGTCGTGTCGTAATCGTAACTTCCACCCGTGAACGTCTATTGAAGCCTGATGAATCAAGGAATTTTCAAATGATTTGGTTAGACGAAAATATAGAAACTAAGGGCTAAATTGTCCAGGAAAATTCTAATCCGCGAACCTGTTAGGTTAGGTTGGGTTCTAATTCTAAGTTTTAAATGATCAGAAGAGATAAATCATTTTGAGAAAATATGTGCCCTTGCCCGCAAAAGTTTTTTCATCGCGCAACGATTATGGTACATATTTAAAAATGCTGACAGACGTACCTTACGGCACATATTGGGACCAGAAGGTGACTGACACATTGAATTGCATAATCGTACCCTAGACCCTAGCCTAAGTGCAACTTGAAGCATTGGGGTTTATTGCAAATTGCATGTAGTCATTCCAAATTAAGTCAAATAGATTTTATAGTTATATTGTGTTGTTGATTCCATGTCAGAATGCCGAAAATTGGGAAATTGGAGCGTCCGTCATTTTTCCGTCGTTTTTCAACCATTTTCCCCATCATTTTTTCGGCAATCGGGTAATGGAAAAAGGTCATAGTAGTTATCTGTAAAAGATAAGATCTATAGATAAAAACCAGCTCAGAACTTCAGTAGAGCTTAGACCAGAGAGCCGAACACACATTATTTTTGTGCCAGTACTATTGTTTTTACTTTTTAAATGGCTTTTCGTTCTTGTCCACGCTTATACAAAAACGGCCATCTGGTTTATGCTCTGCTACCCACCAAATCCAAAGTAGTCTACAATGAGTTCCTCGATCAACTAAAAAATATCGAGATTCGAAATATCGAAATATTCCAGATTTTCATTAAGCTTCATATGATTTGACATTGATAATTTCGAGCAAAATTAAATATAAAATTTCGGCAATTGGGTTGCCACTTTCGGCAATGGGACCTGGGTTTTTTGATTTCCCCAACCCATTTTCCCCTTTTTTCGGCAATCGGGTTTTCAGTATTCTGACAGTTTTCCGTGGTGTTAGGTTAGGTTTCACCGTGTGAGATATCCTATCAGGGCCTATCAGGTGTCAGGGTCAGGGTATATGTTTTTCTTGAGCTTGTTTTGCTGTCATTTGGGAAATGTCGAGATAAAACGCGTATTGGACATTGAATTAGTACAGAACGGCAACGCTGGCCGTTCGATTAGCTCAGCAGGCAGGCTTCGCCTGTGCGTGCATATGTACCCATATATGTACCTAGGTTGGAGTTGGACTATGTTCAACTAGCCCAGCCGCGAACTTCATACCTTCAACCTTGTTTTTTAATTTTTTCGCTGTGAGCTCGAAAATTAGTTATCATATCAATCATTTATCATTTGATAGCGTATTAAGTGGGAGTAGTCAGTCAATAGTGCAGTATAACGTTAGTCATATTTCATGATGTTACTATAAACGGTATAAACAAGGCACAAGGTAAATTATCAATCTAGACAAATATTACCTATCAAAAGTCAAAAGTCATTATTATTATATATGTTATTACAATCCTTTATTCAGGCTTCCACATAAGAATATATTTTTACAGAGTTTTCATAGGAGTTTATAGATTAAATATCAGATTAAATAGTCAAAAGTCAAAAGTGAAAGTCTGTCATCTGTTAATAATACTTATTCTAATGTAAATAGATTCCAGAGTTCTGTCATCTGTCAGGAGCCGTGATCCTAAAACGCCGGAAACCAGGAATCGAATTCCAGTAACTGGTGACTGGGTCTATGTAGTTGAGTAGTTGACATAGTCTTTGTTCCAAATGGATGTCACATTACATTGTGACAGCAGACAGAGTTTCAACGCGTCACGCGAGGCGTGAATGACACTAATTTGTAATTGCCTTTCAAAAGTAAAAATTTACCCGAACCGTTAGTGGACCGACAATGTTGACGTTGACATCTTCAGTTAAAATTAAGATTGAGTCAAATCCGCACCGTTTTCAGTGTGAAGTATGTGAGAAGGCGTTTCATATTCATCCAGAATTAATTGAACACATGAGAAAGTTTCACCGGGATTCGTATGAATGCTGCGGACTTATATTTACGACCAGTTCCAATTTGGAATATCACAAGTCAACCCACGGTGATAGTGATTGTGAATTGCAAGGCAAACAAATTGACATTGACCCAAATTTTACTTGCACGGAAGTTTTCACATATGTCAAACTCAAGCAGGAAACTGGTAATGATATTGACCTTAAACCCCTGTCGTCAGAGAATCTGGAAAGTATACCACTTGATACTAAGCATTACATCAAAATTGAACCTGGAAACATCGAAACTACACTTCTTTCCGAGACTGACCTGCCCACTGAAATCACGGGAGATGATCAAAATCAACTGAATAGTCAAAAAACAATAATCAAGTTCAAATGTGACGTATGCTCCAAAGACTATTCCCATAAGACTAACCTAGACAGACATATGAAGCGTCTTCATACCCTAACGGAAGAAAAGAAAATATCATGCAAGGTCTGTGACCGACGATTCTATTCCAACTTTGCTTACAGCAATCATTTAAGGACACACACTGGAGAAACACCGTTTGTATGCTCAATTTGTAATAGTGGATTCAAGATGCAGATAGGTTTACGACGTCATATGCTCACCCTTCATAATGTGAACAAGCCGAGTTCACGTAATTGCACGAAAGAAAGAACGAAAAAATGTTTCCTGTGTTCCAAAATGTATGTGGATGCTAAGGGATTAAAACTTCATATGGAACGAGTTCATTCAGAGGAGAAGAAGGTCTTTAGATGCTCGGAATGTCCCAAAGGATTCCTCACATCCACCGAGCTGAGGATGCACACTCAAGTCCACAGTGACAATAAACCATTTCAGTGTGCTCAATGTAGTCGGAATTTTAAATCTTTGAAATGTTTGAAAACTCATTATAGGGTAGTTCATAGTTCAATATAAAAACAAATTCAGATCCGAATCCTAACTAGTGAATCAGGAACACTTTTTATGGTCAGGTAATATACAAATAATGTGCAAATAATAAACACTGTGTGAGATACCAACGCCCTATCAGGGTTTATTTTTATAATATTTTTCCTAATTTTTTAGAATTCAAATTAATTCGGCACTACTACATAATTTATGTAATTATAATTTTGTCTACTCTGAATGTGTGTTGATGTGTTCCACTTTCCACTTGCAATTAAATATTTATTATGAATTACATGAGGTGATGAAGTTCTATCTAGTCCGTCATTTCGCAACAAATTAGCCAAATCGGTCTGATTACCACTATGTTTGCCCATTTCCAATATGGCGCTTGTTAACGGCCAAACGCCTATTTTTTGGACAATGTTCTGAAATCTAATCATAGGGTCTGGTTTTGACCTTGAGAATAATTGTTCAGAAGGGTCTTAGGAACAACCCATAAGCCCATTTCGATGTCCTTTCATTCCAGAGAATTTCTTGATTTTTTAAATAAATCTGCTTAGACTTATAAATAAAACTTTGTGCTTCCATTATTAGAATCCGAAGCTTACCACAACCGCTTACAATTGGACTTTGTAGTGTCGATTGTAATGTGCTTTAGAGGTGCAGTGAATTACAATGATACTAAGACATGCACAAGATTGATGACGACAGTCGGACAGAGACCTCATCCCAGTAGACCGTCTGGTCTAAAAATGATTATAATACATAAATAACCATATATTTAATTAACCATTTTAGACCAGAAGGTCTTATGGGATGATCCATGCCGTCTGTCTGTCTCAAATTCTCCTTTTAAATGAGTTCCATATGGCAGCAAAATCGTTCCGCGATGTAAAGTTATCTTTTAAATCTGTGTTATTATTCCTATTGGAAAACCATCTCGGTGCTCCGAAATAAAACACACGAAAGCAGATAATAACTACCTATTAAAAATTGACCACTTCTCAAGAATGTAAATTTCCATAACTGCTAAATGCCGTATTGCCAAATGTAATGAAGAAGTCCTAAATTGCTATACTCTACTCCGTGTCCTATTGTCAGTAACCTTCTGGTCCCATAGTGCCGTAAGGGAGGTTTTTTAAAAATAAAGTTAAACCGTTTACATAATTAACCCTTTTTTTTAAAATCAAACCACGTCGATTTGAAGACAATGAAACAATAACTAATTATTTTTAGCTAAAGAACTGTTTAGGCATTATCCTATGTAGTTTATTCTGTTCGACGTGAATGGTTCACGACACGCGCTTTCTCAAATTTATTTTGGCACTTTGGCATATCTTATCTTACGATCACGTTTACTATCGACTCCTGACGTCAATATTGTATTGTATCACGCATGTATATCGTGGCCCCATGTGTACTTCGTATGCTAATATTGTTGTCTTTAGATTCTGACACGCTTTCATCCAATATTGGAGTAGGGATTCAGTTCGTGATCTTAGTTTTACACGTGCAAACTATTTGGCGACAATTCAATTATAAACATTGACATCAGGATGTTATATAACAACATTTTGGAAGATATTTGGTACATAACTATTCTATAGAATTTCACCAATATAACCTAATCTAACGCCAATTAAAACGATTCAAAAACGAACATAATGTTCAATTTACTTCACCAAAAATTATAGGTAATACAAATACTCTTAATTTAATTTAATTCGATTAAATTCAAATAACCTTGTGGTAATTGATTGAGGTTATTCCGTTTGATAAACGGGGAAATATGGCAAAGCCAAGGACCTGTGAATCTTGCATCATTTTTCACACACTGTGCACTGTATGACAGCTTTATGCGGTCACACGGGTCATACTTAGTTTTTTTAAATCGGGAGCATTACACGTTTACACGTTTGCATTTATCCAATCTAATCTCTTTTGGATTAGCATATCTGACTGAAGCTTTATTTTATTAGCTTAGCTATGAATGAGCTGAAACTTGTGTGACTTTGCCAAAGCGTGCGGCCAAATCAGACGAGGCAGGTTATAAAACTTTCCTCCGAGTTCAGCAAAGGCGTATAAAGACCCCGGCTTTTGGTTCCATCCTCGTTCACTTCATTTCTGTGCCTAGTTGGAAGCGGCTGTGCAGCTATTTTGGCTTCTAAGAAAATTCTATTTTTGGGTTCAGGTAAGCCGTATAGTATTTATAATACAAGTTTTTACAAACGAAAGTATTGCACGCGGCACGTTGGTTTATACGAGAATGACGCAAATTCGCAAAAGTCAATAGTACGAAGAAAGAGCAATATGTATCATACCACCGTATTGTATGTACACATACATACGTTATCATTCTGCCACGTGTAAACATCTGTGTAAAATTTTACGCGATTTCCGCGTCGTAGGTGTGCTTAGGTGTTCGTATCTATGTTGTTTTCGGTGCACATTTACTTAAATTCGATTTCGGAATTTCAGTATAATCTATATTTTTATAAATACAACTATTTACTTACGTATATTCAAGATTTTAACTGAACGGTGTAAAATATCAAGCTAAAAATTAATTGACGCATGTTATGACATTAGTGTTCACGTTAGAATCCTAGCCTGAAATCGAGCATTATTGGCCTAAATGAAAAAACGACCATAGCCCGAAATAATATATTAAATTAATGTAGCAATTAGCCTGAGCTCCAAATTAATTATTTCGTAACCAAACCTTAGTTATCCAAGCTAGATGTAGCCATTTTTAACAAGGTTAGGTTAGTTATACTGCTGAGCTGATGCCAAGAAAAATTAGCCAAATTTATTCAATAGAATATATGTAGTACATCATCGTTCTAGCCTTAACCAAAAACAGGCTCATAAATTGTAATTAAATTAGGTTGGGTTTTCGAGATTTCGGGCATTGGCTAGTTTCGGGCTCTGATCCTAACCCTAACCTTTACAATTACAGTATAGTGTTTTTAATTTAAAAAAAAATGAATAAATCGCTTATTCCATTATTTCGAACACGTTATTACAGTACTACTTGTGTCTCATTCAGAAGAATGCAGAACGCCGGGGTATTTCTTGCAAAACATGAGGATTTATTGCATCAGCATCCGAAATTCAGGTGCTTCAGTAACTCGAATATGAATTGTAATGAGGAAAATCAAAAAGGTATTATATTTTATACGGATATCTCGGCGTGTGATTTTCCGAGTGCGTAACTAACGGCATTTTTTTGTTGTATAACAGCGGTTGAACTAACAAGGTTGCTGATTGCGTTTGGTTTTACTAATGTGTTAGGAATTCGGAGTTTTGCTCGAATTTAAAACTGTGTTGGTTTTGTAACATTTTTTGACGAAATTCGATTAACAGTTTAATTTCGGATTAATTTCCAGATTTCGAAAGCATCAAAATGAGCGGACAAGCCAATGGAACCAGTCAGGAACCTATCTGGAACGAGATTGACAAACATTTCGGAACATTAGCAATTCATACGGGATATGATGCCAAAAACCAGACCTTTAGCCCGGTTGTTCCACCAATCAGTCTGGCCACTACATACGAACAGGATGAACCCTCTAAACATCGGGTTAGTTTACTGCGTTATGTATTATGTACCTAGACACTGCAATTAGTGATGCGTAATTCCAAAAAGCCCTAAGCTCAACGTACATGTATAACTTATAGGGCTTTGAGTACAGCCGAAGTGGAAATCCATCTCGTCAAATTCTGGAAGAGACATTGGCAGCACTCGACAAGGGGAAATATGGTAATTTTAAATTAATTAACTGTAAACTGTAAAATTCCTGTTTTTCATGAATTAACGGAATTTTTTCTCTAAATATTTCCCGTTTAGGTATGTGCTTCGCATCGGGATTGGCCGCAACGATGAACATCGTATCCCTGTTGAGCAGTGGAGATCATATCGTATCAATTGACGACGTTTATGGGGGAACTGGACGACTTTTCCGTGCTGTGGGCAAGTCAACTGGAATAATCACGGATTTCTTGGATTTCACCAGTGATATTACCAAGCTTACTGCGGCTCTCAAGCCAAACACCAAGGTATACATGTGAAATATTAAATTATAATGATGATTTTATTGCGATGTGGCAATTGGCAATACTGATATGATAACGCACATCATGTCCATGTCCTTGTAATTGAGATTCCTTGAGATCTTGCGAAGGTTATAAGGTTACATGTTTGATTTCATTGCAGCCTCCTATGCCTTCACTGTTAACATTGAACTTTTGACATTTGCTTTTATACATAGTTGTCGGCTCGTATGACAGAATATGCTTCGATTCAAATTATTTTTATAAGCTTGCCTACGTGTAATGTGTCATGTATTCAAGCCAGTCCATAAGATATGCTTATATGCTTCTTTTTTCGGATAGTTTCAGAGTTTAGCCTTTAAATAATCATTTTATTTCAAAGTACAAATTATGTTGCAAGTGCATCATGTAAACGTTCAGGTTTATTACGTAATTTTTGCGATTACAAGGTAGTGGCCAATTAACTAATAATTCACCTTTTGATAGCTTCTGTTCTTAGCATAGAAAGCGTGAAAAGACAGAACAGAAGCTATCAAAAAGTAACGATTATTTAGAGGTCATTGGTCATTAAACTGGCAATTGCTCGAACTAGGTAAATCTGGAAATGGAAATAGCGTTTAGAATTAAGTAGCAATATTTCTAACAATACACTATTTATGATGAAATAATGCCAAATTCAATGTCGATTTTGTAATCCGATAGCTCGTTTGGATCGAGTCACCAACCAACCCTACGCTCCAGGTGATTGATATTGCCAAAGTGGCCAAGACAGTTCATGACTACTCTAAGGATATCATTGTGGCTGTTGACAACACATTCTTGACACCGTATTATCAGGTAAATGCTGGAACAAATCTCAATTTTTTTAATGCAAATCAATCGTGTGTACGTGAACTCTGTAACATATGTCAACCGATTCTGTATATTATTCTGAAATCAATCGCCATGATGGCTTTAGGTTAATTTTTTACTTAACGATTATTCAAATAGCTTCCTTTGGAACTCGGTGCCGATTTGGTGGTCTACTCCTTGACGAAGTACATGAATGGACATTCCGACGTTGTAATGGGAGCCATTGTTACTCGTGACGAAGAGTTGTTCAAACGTATTTCATTCTTGCAAAATTGTAAGTATTATGTCATTATTTCGTTATATGATTCACGCGTCAAATTGCTCGTGTCCGCTTTCTCGAATTGTTGTATTTACTAACTAATGGTTAATTATTTTGTATTTTTAAATTTTTAGCTCTTGGAGCCGTTCCATCCGCATTTGACTGTTTCCTGGTATCCCGAAGCTTGAAGACACTTCATGTCCGAATGCCACGACATATGCAGAATAGCCTTGCTGTCGGAAAATTCCTAGAGAAACACCCTAAGGTCACCAAGGTCCTTCATCCTGGCCTTCCTTCACACCCACAGCATGCTCTTACTCTGAAGCAAGCTTCAGGTCATTCCGGACTTCTGTCATTCTACCTCAAGGAAGGGCATAGCCCAGTTGAATTTCTCAAGAATTTGAAAATCTTCACACTCGCTGAAAGTTTGGGTGGTTATGAGAGCTTGGCTGAAGTTCCGTAAGTTTAAAATTTACAATATTTTGAAAATTTTAAATTTTTGTTGTACTGGTAAAAGCCCGAGTTAAAATACTTTTTTACAATTTCCAGTGCATCCATGACCCACGCCTCAGTTCCAGCTGAGCTTCGTGAAAAGCTTGGAATTACTGATAACCTTATTCGTCTCTCAGTGGGCTTGGAGTCAGAGACGGATTTGATGGAAGATCTGAATCAAGCTCTCAAAGTCTGTTAAATTTTTTCACAAGAGGTTACGTATATTTTGGTGGGCGATTACCATTTACCATTGTTTTGCTTTATATTCTTCGGTAATATCCGGTTTTCAAAATTGAAATAAAAACTACAAAAAATTCCGTGAGGACAAAGTGTCATTGCACTCCTTATTGGCTTCTTTACTAATCACTTCGACCTAAGTCGTTATTTTCCGATCATTAGATGATTAGATACGTAACTTCTACCGATAGAGCGCTTACCTGGAATGTTATACTAATTACCTGCTCATTTTTATTCATAAATGAGTGAATCAGATATGTTACGTTAGTATTGGCTTCATTCAAGTTAATCGACTAAATCTCCATCGAACGAAGTGCGAAGATATTCAACTATTTAAAAATGAAAATACTCTATTTGAATTTAAATTGTCTTTGTTAATACTTCGACCGGTAGTTCATTTAGTTCTCATATATTTTTAGATAATTGAATTCCTAAGTTTACATTGACCACTTTATCTAAGCTTCTTCTTTTTATTTGGCACTACTTACAATTAGGAAAATATAAATACCTACCGTCGACTTTAAAAAATTACAGTACACGCATTACTTGATGAAATTAGCATTTACCGGATTATCGTTATCGGGATCTGGATCGGAGTAAATATCAATGTAATATATTGATGTATCAAAACGCTGACAGAGTACCGGTATCTAAAAAAACGCTAATTTAAATAGGAAAAATCACGCGAACGCATTCCTGGTTTAGTGTTACTATCACATTTTAATTTGGATGGGATTTTTCGATGCAATGAAAAAATAGAATCTGCAATGAAAAAGACGACTTTAGCAATAAGAAATTGAATGCTGCATTAAGTAAAAATGGTCTATAATTCCAAAGGTTAGGTTAGTTGTTGGTCATTTGGGTATTTTTAAAACCTAACCTAACCTGTGCAACGGATCAATCTCGTCCGCCAACGTTTTAACCTAACCTAACCTGACAAATATCATATTTACTGCCATGCGGACTTATTGCAAAACTCTTCTTTTCATTGCAGATGCTATTTTTTCAGTGCAGGTTTATATATTTCCCTTTTAATTTTTTAGTAGGTATGTCGTATGCGAACCTACCGCGTTTTGAGAGTCGTAATATTTCGTCAGAATGAAAAGTTTGGTTTTCAAAGGTCGGACTATACTAGGATTTCAAATTTCAACCAGACCTGGCCTAAACTTACATTTTAGAATAAATCTAGCCTATACTGTAAGGTAATAGGTAGATAGACTCTCAGCACGCGCCAGGTCGAATTTATTAGGATAATATGGCACTTACCTAAACTCTATTTCCATATTATGTCGATCATTTACAGCTAATACGCTGTTTATTATTTCATATTTTATTCTAATAAATTTGTTAATATTATGTACGGGTAGCCTAATTTCTTTTTGTGACTATTTCAGCAAAAAATACCACAAGTCGGCATCTGAGACTCATTCTATAAGGTTAGGTTAGGTTTTTCGAAACGCCCGCAAGTTTATAAATTCTAGTTAGGTTAGGTTAGGTCTTCGATGAAG
>JAQFYT010000689.1:0-21934 GCA_034694925.1 Ceratophysella denticulata
TTTATTTTGGTCGATGAATTTCAAGACGCCAGTGGTGCCCAGCATGAAATTTTACATTATTTGACCTACGGCGATGACAATCCAAACTTGTTTGTCGTAGGCGACGACGACCTAATGTTAGCAGACTTGACAAGCTCTATTGCCAAATGAAATACATATTGAACTTTAAAAAGTTACAAAATTCATGCTGGTATTTACTGTTTTGTGCTCCTGACCTGAACTTAGCTCATGTATACAAGGTTACACGACGTGGTTGCTCATAAACTAGCGGTAGTTATTCATAGTCAAATTTTCTAGGGATTGGAGCTGGAAAATGTGGACTTCGGGTAGTCATCAATAAACCACCTGACCACATTGGATATCAGGGTTGAGTTCATTCACAGGGCAAAATGTTGGACTACGTAAAAATTGAATGTAATTAAGTTTAGCATTTTCATTCCTGGATTTAAATATACGGCGTACTTCGGCATTGGATTCTCAAAACTAAATTTACATAATTCAGATACCAATTAGTGAACGACGTTATTTAATTAACGTAATTTAATGATTCAATGAGCTCGTATATCTAGATTTAATCAGAATTTCTTAAATTGTATAAAAAGCTAATACGTTGCACAAGTTACGAGAAAAAGCTTTTAAAATGTTTCTATTCTGGTTGAATCCGTTGTTTGCTTTTCTCGTCAGTGTTGAAAGGATTGATTATTGAAGAGAACAATTTTTTCGACTAAAGTCAAACAAGGACTGAATGAGACGTAAAAGGTTTGGGATGACCAGGAGTGAAAAGTAAAGATCCGGATGTGAAACCATTTCCCATAAAACGACGTCTCAATCAATACGTCCTCCTTTCTATTGTCATTGTTCCACAGAACCCACGAGTTGTTTGCTCATCTAATACCTGTTCTTCGTTATTTTATTAGTCCGTGATTCTGCACTTATGTCCTCCATATCCTGGCATTGTGTCGAGGAAATGTGTCTACACACGCTCACAAGGGGCTCTATTTCCATGGCTTTATCGCGACGCGCTCATATTAGCGACACATCAAGAATACATTACGATAATGGTTTTCTCACTAAACTGGGAACACCAGTAAATGTTTGAACCCAACACTATAACTAAATATAACGTTGATGATTTTCGTAGCATATGGCTTGTAAAACGAGTAGTTTGAAAGTAGTTGTATTGAATAATTGTGTATTTATAGACTCAATGCGGTAATTCTTGACGCAGAGCACATTCCTAACTGACGGTAATATCTGAAGTCCGGCTTGGTAAAACCATGCCTTAGGCCTCTCCACCGCCAAAGTAACGAACTCTTCGTTTAACGCATACTAAAATTAATATTTCGCGATTTTGAACACGTCGCGGCTATTGATATTGCCTCCCACATATTGGTATCTGTTCTCTGTTCTACTGTACAATATGTATGCACTATAGACATAGACGTAGACCGCATATGTCAGGCCAGGCATGTCCAGGAATTGATGACTCGCTGAGTGTTTGAACAAAAAAAAAACTCTTTCAAAACGTGAGCATTGAACATTGGAGCTTTCACCGGGATGTACGTAGAGACAGAGACATAAATGGTGTTTATTGACTTGGATTGAAGGAGAGAGACAGCGGGTGGGTGGTGGTGGGAAGTCTTTGGTTGTGTCAAAGACTGAGATTCATGATTTGGTTCGTGCGGAAAACCTCAAGTGTCTTCGACTATTACATGCAAATTGATTTCATAACCGTGTTAACGGGGACAGGGAACGGGGCTTTGATGTGCACCGAACTTTATTGCCTCTCTTGACTTTCACTCACCCGCACACACTGTTGCTTTCTACCCTCCTCCACAGCTCCATTAACGGAACGGCATACTGAACCAACTTTCCCCTGAATATGTTACGGTGCACTCTTACTTGCGCTTCTTATATTACCGAAATGTTTCTATTTTATATAGGTAATATTATATTTGTATTTTTAGTATTAATTTAATTACATTTTAAAATATCCTGTGAAATACGCCTATACAAAATCAGACATTTTTTTCTAACCATAATCTCATCAAACGGTGTTCAATTGACGATGATTTTGATTTGTAAATAGTCTAACCTAACCTAACACATAAAACCTTCACATTCGGTATTCGGTCTCTGGGCCTTTCGTGTTCTTGACATTCGATCCAAGAAACGAAAGGATATAACAAATACCTCTTTTGCCGCGAATTTCAGAGGTGAGCAAAATACACGACATGGTTTCTTGAAAATGCATGAATCTTCGAAGCCAAATACCGTTTTGTATCTTGATTTGATACAAAGTAAAGATACCCGCAAGACAAATGATATCTATTGTATTTAAGATACAATTTTTCGGTAAAATACTGAAATGCTTAAAATATTACATTTTAAATACAATATTTTGGCGAAAAGATATAAAGACAGTGTAAGATATATTGGTTGAATAAGTTTTGAATAAACGAAGCTGTGTAAAATTGATTGTATACTTAAAAAAATTTAGAGACAAAATAACGACGGAATACGCCTTTTTTAGGCTAAAACTATATTCGATACATTAATCTAATAGTGATCCAAGATACACGGAAGACTCCAATAAATTACACCGCATACAAGCGGAAATACGATGCAAAGTTTAAAATGTATCAAAGCTAAGCATTTGCAAGTAAATACAAACGTATCCTCACAAAACATTAAATCTTATTTAGACCGTAACATAAATATGCTTGAATTTATGCTTTCTTTCTTGTAATTTGTAATGTGTTTTCACTTCGCATTTCACATCCCTCTAGTACTACATAGAACTGGAGTAGATCCATCAGTTGCCCTAATCTCAACTCCATTTTTCAACCCTTTTTGACTCCACCACTACCAACAAAGTCCACATCCACCCCTTCATGCCTTGTTCGAACCCCACTTCTGATCTCAAGGATCACTTTACTCCAGATTTGCAACCCGAAATGGAGTGAATATTCAATTTACTTCCTTTGGGATGCTGGATATGCGGATGAGCACAGCACGACGACGGGTAGAGGAGTTAGTCACGGGAATGAGTCCTGGACATGGTCAACTTGATAGAGAAAAATTGACATACCAAATCTGAATTGAAATTGAAAAATGACCACTTGAAACCTTATCAGTAGTTTAGTCCAGGGATTTGGAATAGGGCACAACAAGTACGTTAGCTTTTCAATTTCAAAAATATATTATTATTTCATCTCATTTTCACTCCCTGGTGCTTTTCAGAGGGTTTATAGTCAACAATAAGAATCATAAATGTAATCCAATGCAATGAACGTCTATCCAAACCTCTCAACAGCATGTTAGGTTCTAACATGACGGACACTTCATGTAAATTGTGTTATCCAGTATGGTTTATCGAAAGGATTTGTCGTCTTCCGTCAGTCTGCAGAAGAAAAATTGCTGAAACTATTGCAGGCTTGATACCTCAGTCATTCGACAATACAGCTCTCCTCGATAATACTCTAAAATAAGCGAGCCAATGTTTTGTCTTTTTTTATTGGAATGTGCATTTCGCCACATATTACGTTTTCAACACCCGAATCCACCTAAAGATGTGACGTGTAGGCACTGAATGTATAGTTTAAGAATGCTATAGATATTATCCCCAAACCTTGTTTCAGTAATCCGCAATCTTCTATTATCTATTCTATACCGGAATTGGGCTTTTGACGACAATAGTAATAATTGATAATATTAGAGCCGTGGAGATTCCATACAAGAACGTGATTCGGTCCATGTTGCCGTAGGATACCTATAATTTGACTCACGAGACTGTTGCCCGATCAACGGTGTATCAGTAATTTCAATACTACGACATATAGGCAGAGAAATTGAGGCATCTGGAGCTGGAGCTGCACAGGTTTATAGATACACAATGTACTTCCGAGGCTCATTGTCAGACTAAATTAGTAATGCAGGTTTACGAAGTTCATATCGACACAATAATTTTTAAAATCCAGCAGGTATCTAAAAGCCGGTCATAACGATACTCCAGATACGACATTTGAAAATCTAAAAGTTGCACAACCAATCCAGATATCTAGGTAACTAAAATAATTGTAATTTAATGCCAATTTAGTAATACGTATTTCCGTCTGTCGATGATAGGTAGTTTAACATGCTTTGCATTCGTTTGGATTGCTATCAAGTTTGCATTCTGGCGTTTAGAAAGTATATTTATACTGTTTCGACTGAAACTACCCACAAGGTTAGAATTGTATGTATTGGATTACGTCCTAAGTCTTCTCTTCTTTTTCAATCAACTGTCATCATCAAAGTACGAGCCTCCATACAATCCCGCAGAAGACGGTGTAGAGCAGCGTCCTTGTCTGTGACCAAGTTTGACGGAACGGATCTGGAAATAGATTGATCTCTTTCTTCTTGGAAGATGAGTTCTTTTGAGGTTTTTTTGTGCTCTCCGTTTCTTTGTTGGGCGTTGGTCCCGTATTCCTTCATCATGCATTAATACTTAATAACAATACAGGCTCCGACTAACTCGGCTCGGACAAAGAGGCTTTTATTCCTTAGACAATTTCATACATCAAATGGATTTCTCGGTTTAGGCCCACAATCCACTGTTAGTTATTACTATGCCGCAATATGTGACGCGTGTTCTTCCAAAAACGCTTGTTTCGGAACAGAAATGCAACTTCAATTAGTTGAGTGTAACCCCGCGCTCTATTTTTACTGTACCGAAATATGGTACATGGCAAACGTTTGCGTGGGCGATCTAGGGCTGTAGATTACACACAGGTTAGCCTGTACGGTAATTAATAACTTCAGATGAGGTTACGAATCAGTACTACCTACTGGAGGTATGTACCATATATACCTATAGATACCGCGATCTCACAAAAATTCATGAGGCCCCAGGCGAGCTATGGGTTTTTTTCTTGCACGATGGGTTGGGTTTCGAGTAGTTTAACATTATGCAGTTGAGCAAATGACGTTATTTTTTGACGTTACTTTTAGCGTCGACGTTAAAAAAATATTGTATGTTAAGTTAGGTTAGGTTCGATTTTAACGTCGCCCTTAAAAACAACGTCAGGAAATAACGTCATTTGCCTTAACTGTATATTATGTATACATGTATGTATCTTGAAAGAGTAAGGTTACTCCACTGCTTAGGCCGCAAGTGGACCTATTCCAGGCTACTCCTGGATAGAAAAGGTCTCGCAAGAAATAATTTTACAGCTCGTAGATCGCATACGCTAGAGTAAGAATAGTCATCCTCGTTTCAGTCTAATCTTAAGTGTAACAGAACAAAACAAATGCCGTGTATCGAGGTAAAGGTAGGACACAAAGTGTCGTGTTTTTTGTACTAACAAGCAAAGGAATATGACACCTCGAAGAGAAGACAAGGAAAAAGTGGAAATAATAGGTGAGTGCAAAAGTGAAGAAAATGGACAACCACGGAGAAAATCTCCTGTTTACTGACTCCGACTCTGACTGAGGACCCTTATACAATATTATTATTTTGCCTGGTTCTTCGGTTCGATGTTCAATGCAACCCAATGGTTTTGTATTCCGAAGCCTTGTTCAGTTTTTGCTTTTTTTTTGGTTGGGTTTCTGAGCTGATCTCTGTGTTCTGATCTGAACAGAAGGGAGGACGTGGAGATGATGATGTGGCTATTAGAGTAATACGGACTCTGAGTGTAACTAAAGGAACACGGAGTAATTCACTACTCACTTTTATTGTGTTTCGGTTTACGAACCCAATGGGCAGGGGATAACGAGGTCCCGGAGGATTTCAGCCCAATTTCCGACTGGATTACCTGAGACGGCACCGTACTTATCAAATTGTCTCCTGCCACGGCTTCCACAATCTATGTACAATGTCCTGGACTGACTGGACTCATCAATTGTATATGGGCTTCACAGCACAACTGAGACAACAGCACAACATACCAGGCTGTAGCTTACTTAAGGACAAATTTTGCAAGCTAACAATCGTTTTTCTGGTACGCAATATATGGAATCTTGGAATATTCCGTGGGTTTCGGTACTACGTCAAAATTTTCCGTTGAAAACACAATGCGTCATATTTTTAGTTAGGATTATATCAACAGAGCGCCATAATAAACAGATTTAGTAAAACGTCGTTGAGTAAAGATTTGAAACAGCTAGTTAGCTAAAATATTTTCACATAGCATCTTAGAGTGGATTTTTAAAACGACACGTATTTGCATGTGAATACGCCATAGCATGGACATTTTATCAAGTATATTTAAGACAATGTGTTATTAAGCACAGGTAATTAACTCAGGACAGCGTACTGTCGTGTAGAAGGATTCGTCAGCAGCTTTTGACCATGTCATTTAGCATATACCTACCTAGATATGTAACGCATTGATGCACTTTTGTGTTATCAGAGGCCTCGGATAATATTTCTTGTATCAAGCTACTAGGTCTCTAACCCAACTCAACCTAAACTATACAGCTCCAAAAGTCGCGTTGTCTCCTAGTGTATTGAGCACCCATAGTTTCTTAGCAATAGATTAATATTATCACCAATGCGTGCTAAAATTACGTTCTTTGTTAATTTTTTCATAACGCTTCTCCAGCAAATGCGTATATATGTAAGTAAATAAGACTGAAGAAATGTTGCAGGGTATATTCTACCCAAATGCTTTCATGTAGATGGAATAATGGAAGTAGGAGAGGGAGCACTAATGTAATTGTGTAAAAAGAGCAATTGAAGTAAGTTGAGTGGACTACAAAGCAAAATCTGAAGTCGTAAATTAAGTTATCCAACTCATAAATGGCCGGACATTTGAACTCAGCAGGAGGTCCAGTCCAGGCAATTGAGTGCCTCGGACAAGGGACACTCTTCAAATGCCACGGAGGATTTGGAAAATATTTCTGTTTCTGGTAATGTACGTAGGTAGAAGTATTGCACATGTACCAACTTCCTGTAGACTTATATAACCTCAGCCTCAAAGCTTCATGCCTCTCCGCCGCATTAGTACCCGTGGTGTTGTTGCAATTTGGAGTAATTAGCTCGTGTCGAGAGGCTCACTAATTCAATATGTAACAAAACTCTTGTAAAATCCTTTGAGTCTGAAGATATATATCAAGGTATTTACTTCAGAATGGTTGTACTTGTACTGTAAATCAACAAAGGTATTCAACAAGCACGCCTTGGTCAAGTTTTCTTGACCTATTCAAAGCTTATTGTGTGTAATTCTTATTGTAAAGTGTCATCGCACGGGTCAATGTGAGCACTGAACAATGTAATACCCAAGCATTGTACCATAATAATAGTTGGGATGGAGCCTGCTCATATCCATTATTTTGTTCAGTCGCTTTTGTAGTAATATTTTTCATAATTGCTCGAAACACCTATTGATAGAGCTCATACCTGATCTTTGCAGGACAGTTCAAATTACAGTTAGAATTTATGCTCTGATTTCGGTGTATTGATGGTGTTAGAGTAGCGATTGTACCAAAAGCACAATGGCGTTGTAACGATTATTTAAGATTTTATAGAAGTATCTGCTTCCAAATGCTGCAATTGGGAAGCATTTACAAACATGTATCTCTTATGTGCCTTTGACACTTTCCTTGACTTCTTTTTTATGGTTTTGAGAATTGGATGGTTCATGATTTGCTTGTAATTTCAGTTGAATCCTGAAATGTTGATTTTGGCCAGATTTTTACATGAAAATATTCGTTTCAAGTTAAAATGTATTTTTTCCCTTAAATGCTGATTTCAACTGACTTTTAAAAAAATTGAGCTTCCGATAGAATCAAAAAGTTGAAGTTAATGTAACCGCTGCTACTTTAAGACGTTAGCGTATCTTGCTACGGTGCAGCGAGTAATGTGGGTTTTAAATACAACCAAAAATTTCAATGACAGACAAACATACAAAATCCAGCCCATAAGCCCATTTTTTTAAACCGAATCCTGTGTAGAAATTATTAATTTTCATGCTGGCTTTACATGATGGTATTAAATAACACCGGTATCTAAGTTATAGGCTACACAAGCTCATCATTCCAATCCTCAGAATATGCACATGATTACTAATTGCAAATTATGGTCCAATCAATCAGGAAGGAAGCCCGACTGCTACTGGTACAAAAAACAGACATCACATGAGAAGGGCTAATAAGTAAAAGAAATTAGCATGTCGAACTAAGGTCGAACAGTGTTTGGCATTGTTAGTTTCATGAAGCCCATCAATCAAATGAAAGTCGAACACATCTCTGTGCATCACGTAGGCCGACTCGACGCGTGCAACATTGTTTTGTTCTCGGGTATGGACTAATAATTTAATTCACCCCATGTCAAGGCTTCAATTTTTTTTTTAAAACATGATTTTCTCATGGGTTGATGGCTGATGAGTTATTTTCCTGGTTCTAAACCCGAGCTATGAAAAATAGATAAAAGTTATCCCCAGGTTCCTTCGGGAATTCATGAGGATGTGAACAAGAACTCGTCTGAAGACTTTGGTGGATTTTAAAATGAAAACTGGAGTTGTTATGGATTTAGGACTAAATCACCTTGGAACACTCTTCTTCTCATATGTTAGCGTCATATACTGATATTTGTCACCGTCTAAATTTCCTCCAAATGCAAAATGTATAATGTTAGACTATACATAAGAAATTAATTGGTTAACTTTTAAAATGCGCGCTAACGTGACCTTGAGCGATAGATAACTGGGTGCCATTGTCGTGTGTGACCCACAGCATTTTGAGGGTCTTATAGCTTTAGTTAGGTTAGTTTTCAATTCGGGCCACAATACCCTTTCAATCTAACCTAACCTTTGAGTTCTACTTTAAACTGCAAAAAAAATCATGTTAACTAACTATCATTTACTAAGGTTGTATATTCCTAAGCCGTATTTAGTGTCCTACAAATTACAGCACAAATATTACTGAAATTAGCGCATTACCCGGTTGCGTCTATTACGCATTTGACAGTACTTATTTAATTTCGTGGTAGAACCCTAATGGTAACATATACAGAATGAATAACGGAGAGTAGATTAAGGCCAGGTCGTCCAATTCTTGGGTTAGATGCTTAGGCTTGTAGTGCACTACTATGTAAATGCGGAGTTTTTGGAATATTTAAAATTTCCATCAGGTCCTTGTTCAGAAGAAAGTAGTTTTGTGGTGAGAGGAGAAAACTGTGTTCCAAGTCCTAATCCTGCCCAAGTTCGCTCTTTTCATCCCATCCCATCAAATTCCCATTAAATATGTAGTTAGTTGCCCAAGCGGCTTACTTCTTACCTCGCTCAGAACCACACACAAGCCACCTCACAAAAATATCTCGAGCCGCGTCTGAAGAAACCATGAAGACTGAGTATGTAGTAAGTGACGTTTCCAGAACTAAGTTTCAGTCAAATATTCAAGTGCCAGCTAAATTCTTGTTTGTGAATTAGATTTTTTTTTTCGAAAGCTACTGTCTTGTACGCCCGATTCCAAAATATCTCGATACAAATTGCGATAGACAATAAGCAATACTATGTTAATTGCATAAGCCTCTTCTGGACTAAAACACTTGAAAAGCAGTTGTTTATATTTCCGCATGTAATAAGCGAACCAGGAGACGCCCCTGACCAGGAAAGAGAAAATAGAAATTCTATGTCGCTTTCAATAACCCTTCCCATGATTGTCCTCGTTGTTACTTCCATGCATCCCCACAGCAGTAAAAGCTGCGAGTCAACACTTCCGATTAGCATGAATATTCCTATTCCAGCATTTTCTCTTTTCTATGTAAATTTTGGCATATGGCCTCCCATCCTTATCCCCCGTTATTCCGTTCTCAATGCATGGCATATGTGTACATGTAAGAGACTATTTCGTGTTCGTTGTGTAAACAGTTCCGGATTTCACTCCGTTATCTTTCACACTATCGGTACCTACTCATGGGCTGAGCTTACATTTCGCCGAGTTTTACCAGAAATACGTGTAGAAACATTGTTCGTAACTTTGACGGACTTTGAGATATCTCATTTCTACACTTGATTATTAAATTTTGGGTGGGCTGGTGTTGGGCTTGAAGCCGGAATCCATGGACATAAATCCTTGTCACCTTTATAGTTGAAACATCATGAATAATCTCAGTCTAATAATTGTGTGTGGCGTAATGGGGAGGCCTTATGTCACTTGTGGATGCATGTGGACAAAAAAGCATTTTCTCTCTTTAGGTACACATCTGCCTGTGCAGGACCAGAAATATTCTTTTCCCTTTTACCGGCTCATGGCCGCGGGAGAAAAGCCTGAAAGCTTTCCACTAGTCTAATCTATACTCAATTCAGCTTTGTGATTATGATTATGACACCTGCTTGTACGTAGGTACATATTACTTTCCATCGGCTGCATGCGCGGAAAAATCTTTGTCGGATATTTTTTTATATAACGGTGATTAAATATCAAAAAATGTTGGCAGAGGTGACCCTAACCGAGCTGATGGTTTTTTGGTATGTTCCATGTTGGATCAAATATGCGCAAATATAAATAACAATTCATGTACACCTGGGTTATTTGCAATTTATTCATTGTCGGGTCGTTGTTAGTAGAATTCCAAATCACCATCCGGCAGGTATTAAATTGAAGTTCCGAGACTTGACTACTATACTGATATGATAACTTGTTGGAACATACCCGCAAGTTTACTGGAAACTCCAATCTGGAATCAGAGAATTGGCACATTATGAGAAATTATGTTGAAATTAGACCTGTGTGGAACTGTAATGAAATATCTCCCATTTAGAAGAATTCACGAGGGACGAACCCATAAACATTCAATCACAGCATTCGAGCTCAACCTTAATGGACTATTAATTCAGGCTCAAAGGCATTCCATTCTGCCCCGGATCCTGCCTGACTCCTACCAACTACTCTATTTATGTGATCTACGCAGGGTAAATTGTAGATCGCGCACCCTGCCAGAACTTAGGTATCAACTCCCTGTAGATCACACATGCAAAACAAACAGTACAGTCGTTGTCATAGAGCGGTTATATGTAGAAATAGGGTCTTCTGAAAGGGAAGCATTTTTAGGAAAAATGAATTATTGTGTCAACCCAATAAAAGTGTTCATTGTGTGCTTTCTCCCATGAGCTCCCCTAATGATTCAACCTAATAGTCTACCAGGCCCTTAGGGTCCATGCATTTCGACAACGAAAAATATGGTACACTTTTTATGAGACCAAAGAGTCACTTTCTCACTCCTCAATTCAATTATGCTTCCAAAAGCTCTTCGTCTCGAATTATTATTCCTTATCCGGAAGCGTTAAACATTAAACACAAATCAAGTACAGAGTCAGCGATGTTACTTTGATCTAATACGATAATCGGGTCACTTTTAAAAGAAATATAAACAGCTCTCAATCCGAATTCAAATATTTCAAAATTTGCTACTCCATAAACAGGATACGTTTGCTAGGTGTTTGGTCGGATTTGATGAATGTCTCGATTTTTAAAAAAGCGTGCCGATTAATATTATAGCCTTCCTTCTGCAAACCACATTGCTAGCATATTACTGAGTTCCTGGTTCCAGTCCAGCTACTAAAACCCGACATATGCGGCTGTTGAAAACGAAAAAAAAAGTTTTGATCATGATCAGATTTTGTCCGTAGAAACGCGGAGTGGGATATCGGATTCAGTTCTGTTCATCCCCAGTTTCTCTTTCATATTAATATGATTTGATCTGCTATTCAATCTATTCTTTCCTTTCTCCGACTCTTCTGTCCAATCTGATTTGATGACTAATCCCGTGACATTCAGTCCGTCCAAACCAAATCCAGGTCTAAATGCTCTGCCGAATCTCTCCGCTAACAGCCTCATACTCTCCTTTATAAATGCATCTCAGCCTCATCATTTCACTAACTACAAACTGGGATATGCACTCTTATATATACTATCTAACGTTTGCATTTATAGAATGTGGGTCGAAATTCGAAATACTGGCTTCCGGTTGTATGTGCGTATGTTGAAATTTATTGCACATGATTTTGTATTTAATTTCCAGGTTAAGTTAAAGAACAAATCCTAACCTAACATATGCCTTCAGTGAACCTGAAACTAAGAGTAGAAAACCCTAAAAACGCGGTATCTCTGGGCAGAACACACATCACAACGCTACCGGTTAAACTTTCCAAAAATCCGGATCCGCTTTTGTGAACATTGAACATTTCAAACAAATGTAATCAAGATGAGGTCATACGCTTGTAGGCATTTAATGTGAAAGTTTAAAAAAAACTTGGAATCATAACGCCCACATGCCAGGAATGATGGGAACCAGAGATGAGAGTATAACAAGTTTAGAGCCTGGGACGAAGAAGATTAAAGGGAAGTTTGTAGTGTGAAACGAAAAGCTTCTCTTTCTATTTTTCTATTTTCCCAGAAGCGTGTGTCAATAATAAAGCCTGGAGCTCAACTCTTGCTCCGAATCGAGTCGAGAGAACGAAATAACTCTGAGCACCCGAGATGGCCTATTAGGACTTATAATAAAATTATATTTTTATGGATTAGAGTCACGAGGCCGAGTTGGGGACTTAAAAGAAGCCCTTTCAAAGCAGCAGGATGCTCAGAGGACGAGACGGACTGACGGACGCTGGTCTCCGCAGGGGGAACAATCTCGGAATCATGACCATTCATAGCGCTCAATTCATTCCACCCAATTTTCATAGCAGCAGTCAATTCATAAAAGGATCAATTCTAAAATCAAAAATTCATGGCGTCGAGCTTTTAGAATGCGGCAGTACGATTCATAGCAGCGACCTGTTCATTATGTCCAAATTCATAGCAGCGAATTTTCATAGCGGGATCAATTCATAGCAGAGATGGTTCATAGTACGATCAATCCATAGCAGAGATGGTTCATAGCTGGGACAGTTCATGGCAGGATCAATTCATAGCAGGAATAATTCATGGCAGTGACAGTTCATAGCGGGATCAAAATTCGTAGCATTGACTATTTATGACGGGATTAATTGCAGCGGTTAGTCATTGCAGATCAATTCATAATGCCCAATTTGAATCCTCGATTATTCTTATCGTGACAGTTCATAGCAGTTAGCAGTGCTTGTTCACAGCAGTATATTTATGTCATTGTTTAATAAAAGTGAAGCAGTTTGTAGCGTCCAATTCAGATTACAAACTGTTCAAACAGAGTTGGGTTGTATTTATCCTGATGCAAATTAGTTCACTTTGCGAAAATTAACTCGGCGCTATGTATTGCTGTCCAATGATTAAAGCTCCATGAGCGCTACGAACTATTTAACCGCACTCAGAATACTCCAAGCTCTGCATAGTCACGCCAACAATTGTCATGTCAGAAAAGTCGTGATATCAAGAGATTCAGATTTTTTTCTCGGGTGCTCGTGTGCCGCGCACTACCCGGGTATTCCAAAGTTCCAACCCTCGACATGACGATAAATGCACGGAGTGTGGCTCCTTTCCTTTGTTCACACAAATTCAGTTCCACTCGTTTGAGAAGCCGACAAACCATGGGTCTTTGTGTCTCATCGGGGATTTAGCACCCCACACCCTAATACACAGAATGGATCCAAGTTTTTCTCCGCGTACAAATTTACTACCCCTGATCCATGGACAGAGATTAGGAGGAACAGATCAGTTCATAATTCCGTGGAAAACTTCTCGGTACAATAATAATGCTAATGCAAAACTAGGCTAAATTTCAAAGTTTACGTTCAAATTGCGCGTGTCGAGCATGGTTGGGAACAAATACAGTCAATTAATCCGGAGCATTGACATTACCATTTTCCATAGCTGGCATTGAATTTGATTTTAAATTAAAGCAGAACTAAATACCTACGTCAAAGATTATATACCTGGCAAAAATGTAGCACAAGGCACAGCTACTAGCATATACGATTGAACTGCCGCGGTGCTCGAGCTCATGGTACCTCCGTTATTGCTTATTGGTATGAAATTAGCTCATAAAAATATCCCAAATCTCGCTCTGACACTGGAAATGTTGATTACATTTTATTTCTAGTGCTTTAAGAGGAGTTTCTCGAAAACACTTAAGGCATAAGGCTGGAATTGAATTTAATTTAGAAAGAATGCAGTCATCCATGGGGAACTGACAGGTCGTATTTGGTTTCACGGGCATACTTCCTCACTATGTATTACCCGTGTGGTATGGTATTTACTCTACGGCTCTTCTGACAGAACGGAGGATGGAGGGGAAGGAAAAAATGATAATAACGAACCCAGACTCGGAATTATTGGGCCGAAATAGGAAGTTTATTATAAAAATAAACTAATATTTTTGATACTTTGATACTTCCCACCGCAGCTATACGCTCCACAAGGTAGCCGGTAATTTCATTACTCTCTACTGTCTAGCTTTTGAAACCATCATAAATGCTATTCAGGGGAGCCCTGGCATCTGCGATCTACGAGGTTTAGATCGCATACTATATGGGTACCTGTTGTGTGTACGGTCTAAATAATTCGAGTTTTAGATTAGTCTAGGTTTCTTCAAAGTCAAACTGTGTGGTCTAAGCACACAGGTAATATTTAGCCTAGCTTAAACTTGTACCTTACCAAAACTTGTGAATTATCTCGACGTGTCCATGTTAGAAAAATAACAGCCAGAGATCACAGATCGCATAGTATACCGACAAAGCCGCCTAGGCTCTCAATTCTCAATTTTTCCTCCTTCCCATCAAAATCTCTTTGATGTGTTTTCTCGTATTTTTCATTTTTCTTGAGGATCCGTAAGTAAGTTCACCAAAAGAGCTTTTCTTCTTAAAAGTATCCTAAAAGAAACAAATTACTTAAAACACTCCGTGTCTATTGTACTTTGTGTTTTTACGGTTCCGTATCCCATACTACTATTTCTGTCTAAGCTGTCTCTCTTTTAACTTTATTTCCACAAGTCTTTTGTATCCTGCTTCATTCAATGTCTTCTCCAATTTACTTGTGTTTCAAGGAGAAAGACATTGTGAAAGTCTCGTTTAATATCCTTTTAAATCAATCAAACCTGAATACTTGGATAGTTTTTAAAACTTCCAGGCAGAGATTATGCATTCTTCCCGTTTACGAGGCAATGATTGACTTAATACATATTCAAATATGATAGGATATTGGGATTAAGTTTAAAATTCTATACATTTAAGCTGGATTACTTTTCAGGTTCAGGTGAAATATAGGTTATATTGTTTACATACCGTAGACCGCATTTAGCGACAACAATAAGCGCGATAAGTACAGCGAATTTATGGGCGGCGCTAGAAAACGCCAAAGATGGCGAATTGACGTGAACCATTTATTTATGTATTTAGTTTTACCGCATCATTGCCGATTCGACTGTCAGACAGCAAAATTTCGTACTTTGTATTTCTTCAAACATTGTAAAGCGATAATTTTGTATAGGTATAAGTGGGATTCGGATATGCTATTGTATTACGAGACAGAGTCGTTAAACTGGAAATCCAATAGCGTCGTGGCTTCCATATCGAGATAGACCTGTGTATTGATTAGACAGATGCAGTGAACCGAATTCGGATCTGACGGGAACTACCCCAATGTATGTCTGTTCCTGGCTCCAGTCGAAAGGTAGATACATACAGAATTGCTTTGTTTTCATCATCGCACATTTCAAACAGTACTTTCCTCAAGTTCCACCCTCGACAGGGCAGGGGGATGAATGAGGGGTAGGAAATTATTCGGGATTGAAATATGCTGGCTCGTCTGCTGGTTCTTGTCCTGGTATTCCGCCCGTACGCTCACCCGCATCTCTGAGTTAAGCACTAAGAGCCGCGTTATGGTTCTAAGCCAATTCTAACCGAATTATCTTCATCTCTTGCAAAGTATGCGGAGGCGTACACCAAACAATGTAAAAATGTACACATTGATAGCTTGTGTGCTTTCTGTTAACTTGAAGGCAAACATTACTGAATAACAGCTATTGAGCTCAATAGCGCGGATCGTCCGGTTCGCTCGGGACGCAACTTGTACCGGAGAGAAAATGTCGCCAACACTTTTGACTAGGCTCGTAATTATACAGTACGGGACGAATGAGTCATTCAGGTGTGTGGCAGTTCTTTTCCCTTCCTCATCTAACATTTCCATTCCGAAATACGTAAACAGTCGGATACAAGATTCGAACCCTCACTCAACCTCTGATCCGAATTCGACTCTAAATTCCTATCTGAGTGCTGCTGGTACTACATATCTTGAGGAAGGGGAAGTGGGGAATGTTCTAAGCAGGTAAATACATTTTCCGCTTCGAGCGAAGACCAACTAATGGAATTGGTATTAGGCGGCACACGGCACATTACCTGAGTCATGCAGGGCAGGGGCTGCTGGGGTTGGGGTAAGTAAGGGTTGATCAGGAGAGCTCCTGCTGGTACTGTACTCCTGTATTAGACACTCATTGGGTATGTACAAATTAGGAGGAAATAAGACGAATGATCTTTCTCCGATTACTTTTAGCTCCCGTGTGTGCCCTCTCTGCTTTCTCCTGCTGTAACCCTTCTCTCTTTCGCTTGCACAGCATAGCAATTTCATTTGGATATTGGGCATCTCTATTCCCTCTTTATGTAAACTAATTTAAAGATAAGATTTCAATGTCAATTGTCAATATCCTATTATGTAGGCGTATATGTTTAATATACCTGCATAAATACCTCTGTAAACATGTTAAATGCCATTTTCTTTGCCTGTGAAATTTATGAATCGTTATTTAGACAACCACCACTAGTATAAAATGTACTTCTCCTCCATTTTTAATGAGTTCCGCCTACTCTTCTAGTATTTTTGCAAATATAATGCGGGCATTTGATTATTTAGGCGCAAATTCGACCTGAAGTACAGTTTTCGCCAAGCAGCAGCGGTTGATCTACATGACATGTATTAAGAGGATTTGAATAAGGTGTATCTGCAAATATTAATCTGGCATGCAGCCTAAGTAATGTCTTTCCAATTTGATTATTTCCATCGCTATCTTAAATTGTTATATGTAGGCAAACTTATGCAATCATCTAGGTCTAAATAAAATGTAATAAATACTTGTACTAAAGAAATACATTGGTGGTTCAGTATCTGTTAAAACCTTGTATCGATGACCTTATCTATAGTACCTACACGAACACCTGAGAACTCAAATCAACGCCTTGTACATGTACATGGATTAACCATAACTGTAAGCTTTTCAAGACTATAAAATACTTTGTATACCTAATTCACCCCGACACGCCTGGAATTTTTCAATGTTTCACGCTACATAAAATCAGTATACAAAATTTAACCTAAAACCGAGGCAAAAGACTTGTTTATCTTTATTAGACATATGATAGGCTCTGCGTGGCTTGTGGTTATGGGTATGTTGTATACTTTCTTTGTGTAATTGTGTAGAAGCAGTAACCAAGACCTTATATCTTTTGAAAGCTGAAACCCAGCTGATCTTTCCTATATCAATTAAATCTCGGCGGCTTGTAAACAAGAGTCAGCTGAGGAAATTCCAGGGTGCGTAGCGTAAAGACATGTGTTTCATTCAAGTGGTTCTCTCGAGCCGTGACATACCAGTTGGTACGATACGATGAAAGAAAGATTCCTTTGCACGCACGCGGCATTAGAATTTCCTTTTTTTTACTATCATCTCGTAGCACGCGCACGCATGGATTCCGAAACTACCCTCATCCATCCCCTGTACATGTACACTGCCTTCTCTTCTCCATTCACTCGGAGCTTTTCTTTCTGTGAAAATATTTTTAAACTTTTCTTACTACGAGTACCTGTTCGTGTTTGGGTTCTTGAACTTCCTGTCTGCTCTGAATGTTTTACATTTCGAGTCGTATTTTAGGGTTTGCAGGCTGTAAACCGTACATCGAGGGCTGTTCCAGAACGAATGAGCATCCTTTGACGTGAAAATGAAACTCACAATCAGCATATCTATCTTGAAATTTTCAAATTATTTTGAGTGTAAAATTAACTAAGCCTTGATATCATACCAGCGGTAATTAATATAAATGCAGAATGCCTTGAATTTATGAATTTACCAAACTGAAAACCAGAGCTGATTTAGATATTGAATTGGGATTTGAGAGTGACGTGATTTATTAGTACGAGGCGGAGGGTTGGTTGTTGGTTTTGCTGAGTGTAGGAATGCCAAAATCATGAAAAGGGTCATCTGGGGTTGGTAGTGAATTGGGACTTAATTTTAGTGAATTTGTTTTTGCTCGAGGGAGGAATTAGGTAGAAACGGGTCTTGTCTCGTGTGCTGGAACCCAAACCCAAGCCATAATGAAGCGTATAGAGTAGAAAGGGGGCAAAGTGAGATTCGTATCGTGGAGGAAATCGGGGATCCCGATGCCCGAGATCCGATCTTTTGTCTCTGGACCCTGGAATAATGCAAAGGGTTCAGGTTGAGGGGCCATAGCCCATAGTGAAACACAAAGAGATTTGATAAAGGGAATGTAATTTTTTCCCTCCGAGAGATAGCTGACAATAGGGAAAATAGGGAAAATAGAAGCCAGCTGTAATCTGAATACGTGTGCCAGTCTGTGTGCAGAGCCAAGTGAGGCGAGGCAGAAAACTCGGCAGATGAACAAAAAAAAATTCTATAAGGGAGCCTGAGCGTCCCTGGACCAAAAAAAGAAAAAAAGGCTCAGATGATGATGGTGTAAGGGTCCCGAATTTCGGTGCGTGGTTTGAGGGTTGAGGGATTGGATGGATGGTGGTATGGTAAATAGTGTAGCGGAGTGAGTCAGCTGTCGCGTGACAGCCAGGTGGGTTTCTATCATTTCTACAACCAAGGCGCGTGGCAGGGACAAGGGCCCACACCCTCCATCCATTCCATACACACAATTCATCCAAACCTGTACTTCGAAGGGGAAAATCCGACAAACAAACCAGTTAAGGTTGGATCAGGAAACTCAAATTGGCGCCGAATTAGTCTGGCTACGTGGCTATGCTAAAATCAGGGCCTCAAAATATGCTTCAAAATTGTTTTTTGCATGTATCATATAATTTGACTCGGATTAAATCCAGCGTTATGGACCGATTTCAAAGGAATACACTACAGAATCACTGTATCATCTCACTGAGGTTACGGACAGAACACTTTGACACTGATTTTTGGTTCTTTGCTAGCTTTTTTAGGACTGCGTTGACGAATCTCATACATTGTTGGTTAGAATTATGTAGAAATAATCATGGCCAACCGTAGGTCAATCTTATCTTATTACAGATAAGCGAATGTCTTTTTTCTGAAGTTGTTTCAGGTTTGAGTAGGCATCCTTCTCAACCTGACCTAGGCGTTTGGAATAAAACCTAACCAAAGCTTTTGATCTCTCAAGAATTGGAATATTTTCGGGTAGACCATACACACAGGACGCTTTCGTTTGAAGAGCAGATATAACAGCAATACCAATACTGATGGCCCATATTCAGATTGATTAATTATAATTTGAACTTTCCATCGTCAACTTACGCGTTGTTTTAACTTCTGAAGAAAATTTATCGTCAAACTGACGTTAGTGAAAGTCTTGCTTCCATAACTTGACAATACCGATTGGACACATGTAATTTCAATTCGGTACTCCAGCCTTAAGGCTTTCCTTTCACTCCGGAATCACAACAATCCATGAGTTGGGGTGATCTGTGTGTCTCTACTTTTCACTATTTTTAATGCTCTCTCCAGCTATTTTGATATAAAAATCAACATCCCGCTCACTCGCCGCTGCTTACTCCTGCGGATGTCGGACGGAGGTCGGCCGACCCATTGTCATTTCCTCCTATCCGAATTTTTACTCTTTATCAATTCCATCCAGAGAGAGGCCTTCGAATGGTGCCTGTCTGACCAAAATATTTCCATGGGGAAATACGCGGATTAATACAACGGACAAGTTGCAGTGGGAAACAGAGGCACAGTGCACAACGCTCCGTTTTTAAAAAATCTTTCGACTTGCTCTCCGCATCACACCGCTTTCAACAAATGCACTTTTTTATTTCCAATAAAAATTATGCAATGTTATACAATAACTGGATGGAAATGTATTTTGCTCAAGGATATAGCCTTATTGGTAGCATGTCGAAATGACGGAACAGAAGTTGAAGTACCTACCTAGTCTAGTCCACTTCTGACCCTATTTCCTTTGTCCAAATCTCTATGACCCTCGCAAAAGTACAGGTCAAATGCGATTTTCAATAGAAAAAAACATTGTTTGTAGGGTTGCAAGTTGCGAGCAGATACGAATTTTAGTCGAGTGTCAAACTTTGAACTACGCTAACAGAAAGGGTAGTAAGTGCACATTGTTGTAGATTGTAAACATCTGATCTCGCATTGGAACTTGGAACTGGAACCCCTTTTCTCCGGCATAGCTTGTGTACATTCAAGGGTTGCTGGTTGTAAATGCGATCTATTGGTTGAAGATTACATGCAGAGCATCTTATTTACGCCAGGTTAGGTTTGTTAAAATAATATGCTCGTTTTAAGGTTAAGTCCGTATCAATAACCATTTAATTGAGTCAAATATAACGAAACACGACTTTAACATAAAGTTCGAATTTCACTGTATACAATGTCTGAAATATAACCCGTAGATCACATATTACTCTAACCAAAATAAAGAGTGTAACGGGGTGATGCAGAATAGAGGTTTGTAGGCAGATGAAGTCCTTGCGAGAGTGAAGCATGACAATTGTTAACCGGAGGCTAGTTAGGGGAAGCCAGGAAATCAATGCTCCATTACCTTCCTCACATTATTATTTCCCATATACCAACAATACCAGGGAAATAACGAATACAAAATACAATATACAACCCCTCCGCGACTACTAGACTGTCAGAAAGTCCTAAATGTCACAATCCCTTCATGCTCTGCACTCAAACATGCAAAAACAATCAATATCTACTTTGGGTTACGGTTACGACTGCCTCTATATTCATATCACCAGTTTTGGACATACTGGTGGGATATTTGCCGGTTTGCGTATATTTTAAACTGCATACATGTCCTCCAAAATGCTGAAATTACAGCTTTAACCTGAATTACGTACAACATAACATTATCTGTGTAAGTACATTTAAATGCAATTACTATAGTTTTTAAACAGCGCCGATTCTGAAATATACACCAATTTATAATAGTTCATAATATTGCGGTTACATAGCTTAGCGAAAGTGCCGACTCCTATTGTATGCATGTAATAAGCTCTAAACTATCAAGGAAGTTTGAGTACCGAAGTTTTTTATGGCTAGGCAATCGCAATTTAATATTCCAAACTTCGTGAAATACCAGACACCGTGTACCCAATAGGCAAACATTGAGGAGCAACAAGTTTTATATTATAACATTTTGTCAGTATCGTATCAGGTTGACATTTAGGTTGAACGAGAAAGCATGCATAAGTGGTTTGGAAAATGAATTAAGTTTATGAGACTCATAAATGAAATGCGAGACTGAAGACTAGGCTGGTTTGAGTAGAATAATGTCAACAAAGTGATAGGTTACAGGCAGGCAGGGAGTCGAAGCAGGCGGAACGCGTCTCGCGTCTGCGGACATTATTGACTTGACCTGACATACGATACAGGGACGACGTTACGGGTACATGGACGGAGTATATTACAAAGTTATTAATCTCTTAGCGATGAAATTATGATGCTTCTATTACCAAATCTTAAAAGTGAGGAAATTCAATTTCAGTTTTTTCTCTCCATTCTTCGGCCCCATGTCCCCGTATCGCCGTCAATAACAAACTTTCACTCTGCTCTCCTAAGGCTTTAACTAAGTTTTCACGAGAATACATACTTATTATGAAATAGCTTGTGTGTATGCGATCCATGCCCTAAAGTATATTTGTTGGTACGTTAAAAGTAAATTTAGAGTTTCACACGTGCCTCTGGGTTGTAAAGTCGGTCCCGAGTGGGATGTCCAACTTATTTCCAACTACTGAGGCACCTAATCTAGTATAAGGCAAATTT